>CAIGRO010281596.1:0-21978 GCA_903798355.1 Fraxinus baroniana | reverse complement strand
AACTCCTCTGAGGCTATGTGTTCAGCTACTATCTCTTGACCTTGAGCATTAAATGTCAAGCCAATGATGAACAGGTTTCTGAGGCAATGGTTCATCCTTGACTAGATTAGTTTAACTTAGTTTCTCAACATAAGCCGATTCAAGTTCTAGTGCAAAGTCTAGTAGCTAGAAGCTGGAATATGATGCTGTTCTTGCAGTTGGACATTCTGCAGGTGACACATCGAATGCTTCTTTCGCATGACGTGGACGTGGTTCAAAAATATTTTGCTGTGAGTTCCTCTATATCAGTAAACCTTAGAAAAAGTATTTGCCCTTTCCGCAGTCACATTATTTTCTATATGTGATAATTATGTGATAGAATTATGTGATAGAATATATAACTCATTAAAAATGCTAGTATAATTTATTGAAAATAAAATAGAAAATGTCACCACTCATTTCCATCTTATTCGCTCTCTTCTCTATGTATTCTACCACCATCTGTTTAGTTTAAAACCCAAAACGAAAATAGAATTTTATATATGAAATAGATTTTACACAATTTTGAACACACACCAAAAACTAACTACTTTTCACTTATAAACTCAATATGGGGGGTGTCTGATCCTATTTCATACATGAAATATTATCATCATTTATTTCATCGCTACAGATAAGAACAAGTTCTCCTGTTCAGATCACCCGAAGAAGTGATACTTGGGAGAGCATGTCTTTAAAAGGGCTGTACCCAGTCAGAGAAGGAGCAGGATATGCGAGTGGAATAACGTGCAGCTGTCGATGGCATGTATGCTGGCTGAGAAGTGCTGCATTACCGGGGAGGGTGTCCCTGACCAAGCACACACATGGGGGGAGAGGGGAGAATTTTTTTTCCATTTTTTATTCACGTCGGTCCCACATCCCATGTGAATGTAGGTCAACCAAGTGGGCAATCAATTCGGGCAAAGTAGTTTAATTCATGCCGGTTTTGCCTTGGCACAAATCCTAGGTCTCTTCAATGGCAGGCTTGGCAGCATGGATTCGATTTCAGGGAAGATGCAAATTGCTGGATTCTTCAAATATTTCAGCCATCCATGAATTACTTTACATTTTGGTTTACTGTTATAACAGGCTATATGAAGAAATGTATATGTATCCTTTTTCAACTTATTGTACTTGATCTATCACCAACATTTTGGAACGTCGTATTAAGATCAATCATTTCTTCAATTTCATTTTCATTATATGTTTGGCTAAGCCTAAAAAAGAAGAAATTTGTTTTTCCAAGGAATAGCCAAATAGGCAAGTTGATCATTTTGAAAAGGGAAATGATGCAGCAGAAAATTATAGGAAAGATGAAAATTCACACAAAAAAGAATTTCAATTAAGAGAAATTCAATAAAATTTTATTTTATTCAAAACTGACTCTACCCCAAATGGCTTACAATATTTAAATAGTGAAAACCTAAGAAAATTAGGAAATATTACACAATAATGGAAAACTATTATTTTTTCCATAAATGGAAAAATTTGAGATTATGAAGGATCTTGATTCTCCTAATTACCAAGGTCGTCCCCCAACAAACGGAACACATTCTGAATCTTATTGAATGAGATATTGCTAAATCAAATATTACCATAAATGCCAAAAACGCTTAATTGAGGGCCTAAACNTCTCCTAATCACCAGGGTCGTCCCCCAACAAACGGAATCGCAATCCGAATTTTATTGAATGAGATATTATCAAATCAAATATTACCATAAACGGCAAAAACGCTTAATTGAGGGCCTAAACGACGAAATTTGCCTAAAATGATCGAATCGACCCCTTTCCAATCGAATTGGACTATCAATTCGGAAAAAAGGACAAACCCGTCCCATGAAATTATTATTTTGCCTTCATTAGAAAAACTAGGATTGGGTTCCCAACCTTTCACATGATGTTGTATGGTGTTCAGTATTAAAAAATGAAGTTTTGGATCTCAATTTATTTAAATATGTAAATCTTAGTTGTCAGTGACCGAAATAGTTAAAGGGGATGTTAAAATTCTACGCAACTTTCATTTATATTTAAAATTGTAGCGAGAAACTGTTAAAGTAATTTACATTTCTTTCCACTTCAATTAAAAGTTCGCATGCAATTTTAATGTTTACATTTAGTGATTTTGGTCATGTGGTACACACATTTAAATAGACTAGGAATTCAGAACCTCACGTTTGAAGGTTGAAAACTCATAATTATATCACGTGAAATGTTAAGAATCTATAATTTTTTCGTCGCACACATACTCTCAACCTTTCACTGA
Organism: Fraxinus baroniana; assembly: GCA_903798355.1. NCBI lineage: Eukaryota > Viridiplantae > Streptophyta > Magnoliopsida > Lamiales > Oleaceae > Fraxinus > Fraxinus baroniana. The sequence goes on along the minus strand of CAIGRO010281596.1, from coordinate 19,696 downwards.
TTAGCATGGATTTGGGACACTAACTAGCATGGTTTGTCTCTAACATATTGCATTATTTGTTCCATGTCAAACAATAAGTTAAGACAAGACGAGACAAAATGTGATTTCAAATGAATGTGGTTCCACATGAATCTTATTATTTTCGAATGTCTGGACCATATATCAAAAGTAAGTCAGCCTTGGAAAAGAACATGCAGAAGCATATAGTAATTGATTTTGTCATTATAATGTGTTGGCAATATACAAGCACATGAGAGCCCATTAATTATTTGGTCTTTGGTACCCTACTCAATTATTTATTTATTTATTTATTATTTTATTTTTTGATCAATGAACATTGCATTTATTGTTATTATTACATTTTATTAGAGTGAGTTTGACATATAATTAATTTTCATCACTTGATCATGACTCCTTGTTGGCAGTCCGTACTAGCTATCAAGCTAGCAAAAGCAGGGGTTTCGATCAAGTTTACCTACTATCGAAATGAAATCAATATTTCAACCACCGAGTCAAGTTAGTCAAGTACTGGGTAGAGAAAATAGACCGTGTAAGACAAAGCATTATCACCATACGAAATGAAGTATCAACCAAATAACGTCAGAAGTCTCTTAATAAAGGGAAAGAAAAGATGAAGAAGCGTCATTATTAACTGAATATGAGTGATGATTATTGAATAGCGTAATAATAGATTATGTTCGTCGAAAAGCATTGTCCTCCACCTATTTTTATTACGTTATTACACGCTTCTTTATCATTCATAATACATAATAGTTGTGTGTTTTTCCTACCCAATTTTAGATTCAATATACTCTCAATTTAAGAAAATGTCTACACATCTATGTAATTGATTTTAAAGAACAATCTACATTCCTACTACTAAACCCTCTTTTAGGCCCCGTTTGAGCCACATTTGTTATCCATAAAAATGAAAAATATGACCATTATCCATCACATTAAACCATCAATTTTGAATTTCAATTTCTTGTGTGTGACCAAATAACGACTATATTTTTCATTCTCATTATAAAAAAATGTGGCTCAAACGAGACCTTAATAACTAACTATGTTATATTTGACTGGTTTGGATGAACTAAAAAAGAATCTATTTCTAGCATTCATCATTTCATTTGAATGTTAAAAAAAAAAAATCACAATTTTTTTGCTCTGATACCACGTTAAATTTATTTGTCAAAAGCATGAACTTTTAAAGAAAAATAACAAAATTTTATATTTAAACGGTCTTCAAAAACTAAGGGCACGGTCAATTTAACTAAAAAACTTACTTACAAGTAACTCGTGAAAAAATATGATGTTCTATGCCTTTCTTGGTTCGATATTTATGTAGAGTTAAAAAATTGAAAAGATTCATTCTATTATTAAAAATTCAAGGATGATATCGAAACAATAAATTTTACATTTTTATAAACATAGGAAGAAAAAAATATATTAAAATAAAACAATTAGCAAATAATGAGGTGGCGCGAAATAACTTCCCCGTCTCTCCTGGCTCTATTTCTCAACCATATTTAACTGAAATTTCCTGCATTTTTTTTGCCTTTTTAATAACATTTATTTATTTAAATTTTTCATAATTCTTCTATTAAGAAATACACACCCAAATTTCTTCTTTGCGCGAAATTACAGGTACTTATTTATATAGAATCTTATAAAAAAAAAAAACTAGCTGGGAAGATTTATTTATAAAAAGTACTATCTTTTTGCTTATCTATGTGTTTTTTGTAGACTGCTAATGGGGTTTTGGATCAGAGTGTTTGAATAAATTGAGGAAATTTTGAAAAAGAATCAGAAATTTTATTAGATTTGGGTTCTATTTTTCGGTGATTTATTTTTTATTTTTTTCCCCAAATAAATCTATCTGAAAATTGGTTTTTTATGGTTTATGTATGGAGATTAAACGCGAAATCTTCTGATATACTCAGAATTAGGAACAAAGTCTGACAAAGTACAGAAATTATTGCACGTAATTGATCCATGTAAATTTCTCAATCTATCAAGTTGGGGTTTTTATGGGAAAAAAATAAGATATTTATTGATTTCCGTTCCTGAATCTGTAAAATTAAACTACATATTAAAAATGATCTCTAAAAGGAGAAAAATATTTTTTCTATTTAATTTCTCAGAATAGCGATTTTATTTTATTTTATTTTTTCCTTTTTGGTGTTTTGTGTATTTATTGTACTGCGTGTTCATGTTGATGAACAATGATTTCTAGTAAAGACAACTCTTTAACATTATTATCATACTAATTAGCTCTAATCATTTTTGAATTTATATATAATTAGTTAATTAATATTGAACTATATTAAAAAAAATTATGAATCTGACAGTAAAGATTTACCATTTCTTGATTTTGGGAAAACCCAGTTTTTAATTCCCATTGATAAAGGCTCATTATGTGAATTCACACACTGATATGTGTGTATGTGTGACCCCCTTCCAATCCACCCTCCCACATGGGTGGGCTGGGTTGGCACTTTCAGTGAATTCCCTATCATGAAAAGGAGGTGGCTAGGGGAAAGAGGGAACAGCCCAGTAAGGCTCCATTTTGAATGTTGCTGAGTGTGTGTGTAGCTTCTGCCCTTAGAGCAATGGCACTCCTGTGTGAGAGGGACAAAAAGTTTGGGACCAAAAACAAAAGAAGAAACAAGAAATTAATATAGAAAAAGAAAAAAAAATGGAGAAACAAACAAGAAAGAGGCATTTTTATCCTACATACCCTTCTCTTTACTCTATTCCCATGCTCTTACCCTTCTCCATTTCCAAGGAAGGGAATTCACCAGCTATCATTCTATTTTTCTTCTTTTTGATATTTCATCTTTTTGGTGGGGGTGATTTGACAGAATTTATGCCAGTTTTAATGATTATGGAAAATGCATTTGCATTTGTTGGTTGAAGTAATCATATTCAATCTGTTTCAGATCTGAAAATCTGTAAAGATGTATTTTCTTAACATCCTTTTCTTTTTCGTCAGACGTTGTTCTTTTCTTTCCTTTTGTTTTCTATCCCTGGTACCTTACTTTTGGCTTTAAATTTGTATGGCAGATTTTTATCTGAGAAAAGGGTCTCCTTTTAGAGTAATTGTTCTAGTTTCATAGTTGTTTAATTGTCAGTTTAATAAAAGCCTGTCAAAAAGTGTTATGATCATTAGCATATGAAGGGGGATATCAATGTGGTTTAATCTGCATAGTTTGGATGGATGTATGTGAATCAAGGGTAGCATTACAGAAGCACTTTACAGTGGAGACTACAAAACCACCATTGGTGAATGCTGACAATAAAAATGGAACCATTGGACGGTCCCAAACCAGAGAAGTTAGTTCTAGGTATAGGTCACCTACTCCATCTACAGCCTCTAGTCCAAAGCATTGCCGTTCGCCAAATGCCACTAGAACAACAACGTCGTCAATTGTATCAGTAACTAAGAGGTCAGCGTCAGCTGACAGGAAGCGTCCTACCACTCCATTATCACCTCGAAGCCCACATGCATCGACCCCAGTCCAGGATACAACTGCAGAGATGCTACTGACATCAAGAAAGATAATAGGTAATAAGTTGCCAGAGTCTTTATGGCCATCTAAAATGCGGAGTCTCAGTGTTTCTTTCCAATCTGATGTCTTTTCTCTCCCTATATGTAAGAGAGAAAAACCAGTGTCTCATGGTCTTTCTGATCGCACTTTGAAGTCATCAGTGAATGTAGTGCTTAAACAGGGCAAAACACCACTGGCTTCAAGGAAGCCTCCACCAGAGAGGAAGAGGAGCCCAAATAAGGGAAAGAATTCTACTGATCAATCAGAGAATTCCAGACCAATTGATGGTTTACATACTCGACTGGTGGATCAGCATCGATGGCCAAGCCGAACAGGTGGAAAAGTGTTCTCCAATGCTTTAAACAGCAATACTGATCTCACTGATAAGACCAGTAGAACTTCTTTAACCCACTCAGGAGCAGGTTCACTGAACCTGAGGAGATTATCTTTGGATGAGGCTAGTAAACCTTTACCAGAAACTTCCAGTGCCTTGTTAACATGTGTATCTCGTGAAAGTGAGAAAAAAATGCTGCGGGGTTGTTCAGTTGTTGATAGTTCACAGCAGATAAAAAAGACAGTTTCTTCAACCTCATTGAAGAGAGAAACCTTAGGGAATTCTGCTGTTAAACATCAATCTTTGCCAACTCCTGGATCATGTCCCGCATCACCCTATGCCTCTAGAGTCAGTCCAACCCAAGCAAAGGCTGTCAATCCTCCTTCTAGAGGACCCAGTCCTGCTCGGGTAAGACCATCCAGTCCATCAAGGCAAGTCCAGATTTCAACTTCTGTCCTCAGTTTTATTGTGGATATTAAGAGAGGCAAGAAGGCTGCAAATCACATAGAAGATGTTCATCAATTGCGGTTGCTATACAATCGACTCTTGCAATGGCGATATGCCAATGCCAGGACAAATTCTGCACTGCATTCTCAGAAAATAAAGGCAGAGGTATGAGACTTTACTTTGTGGACCTTTCATATACATTTTAAATATTTAATTTGTGTCTGTGTTTTTGTTATGTTCTTTTTGTTTGTTTCATTTATGTGTTCCGTAAACTAAATTCAGTAAATGTGTTGCCTTTCACTGGGTAAAAACTGCCGTTCTTTTGCCTTGAAGAATTAGCCCTTTGTGATTTATCTGGTGAATGCCATGATTAGCTAGCTGGTGAAAACTCTGTAATTGATGAGCAGTTAGCAATATTGATTAGATAATTTAATCATTATTGGAAAACAAAATTCTTAGCAATTTTTTGAGAGTTAGATGGACGTGCTTCAACCTTTGTAAGATGTCCTGTCCTCAACTATGACCTAGCTTCCTATGATTGGAATTGAATATTAGTTGTAAATTCAGTTTTTGCTGCCTTTTGCATTAAATTCACCTGTATTTTAATTATTTATTTGCAGAAATTGATGTACAATGTTTGGAGAGCAACTGTGGATCTATGTATATCGGTGATTGATAAAAGGATTGGCCTCCAGCAGCTGAGACATAAGTTGAAGCTCCACACAGTTTTCAACAACCAAGTAATAGCTCTCTTAAAATAGAGTTCATCGAAAACGAAATATTGTATTTTATGTTTCTACTATGTTCTTTGGTTGTCTCTTTTCTATTTTGATACAAAAACAGAAACAACAAAGTAATCTTTATTTCCTATCAAATTCTGTTCACAGCCTCGAGCCTGAAAGGTGACTAACCTGGAAGTTTCTTGTAGAGCTTTTCTCCATTGTAGTTCATACATGCAACAGATTCTTTTCTCCTTCAGTGACAGTAACTCAGTAAAACATGGAGTAACGGAAAATCCTATTGTCTAACTCCAACTAAACTTGTTAACTAAGCAAAATTTAGTGCCAATGTATTCTCCTTAACATCTGCAGTCAGCTTATCCAAAGAAATACCTATCAAAACCAACTACCCGATAATGGATCTTATCCAAAAGCCATGCACTGGCTTGGTTTTGAAAGACTGCTGACTGTAAAGCTTGTTTGGTATGGTATTCGCAAGTTGCACAAGTATTTGTACATCTATAAACAATGTGCAATTGTATATCTTCAACTAATCTATTCAGTTGAAGTTGTCTTGCTTTCTTTTGGATATTTAACATAACCGGTATTTGACGTACTAATTATGACTAATAGATCTTTCGAAACATTCAATTTGATGATATCCTGGAGGAAATGGGAGATAGATATTTATGGTATAGTAATAACCTTGTGCTTTGCTATGAATCAAACAAATTATAGCTTTGTCGAACTTTATGAATTGCTTTTGCAAGTGTCTTGCAAACTGGTCCTTCTGAAATTATGTGCTTTCTGAGAGTAAATCCATCTCCACTCCAATTTTAAATAAAAACAATCGAAAACATGAATAAACTCCAACTTTCTACTGAAAGTTCCATCTGATATATATATACATTTCTTTGTAATACTTATATACGTAAAATATATTTTTAGTAAGTCTTTCTTTATTGCATGTTAAATTTTTACATCATTGATGTCCTAAATATTCTATTGCATACAACCTTTCTCAGCTGGCCTGTCTAGATGAGTGGGCTTCTATTGAAAGGGATCATACTAATGTGTTATCCTGGACTATACAAGATCTTCAGGCTAGCACTCTCCGTCTTCCAGTCACTGGAGGGGCAAAGGTAAATCAGTAACTCACAAATTGCTGAGACTCAAATTTATACAAGTGAAGTTACTGATTAATTGGATTTGCAATTTTGCAGGGGGACATTGAAACAATTAAGGCAGCTGTTTGCTCTGCAGTTGATGTGATACAGGTGATGGGATCCTCCATAGGCTCCATATTTCAACAGGTGAGATGTTTCTATTATTATACTTGTTAGTCTAGGTTTAGTCAACATGACAGGGAAAATGATGTCATATTATTGTGTCCATATTCTACACTCCAATAGGTTAATTTATTGATCCAGTACAATCAGGCCACTCTAAATGTTGATTTTGGTAATACCAACGTATTCTGCCACTTCCCTCACAATTTACTAAATGGGAAGCCAATGGACCTCATCATCTAAATGGGATGAATACCACCGAGGTTTCGAGAAATATTTGCCCACATACCATAGCCAATTATCTATCCTGGGATGGTGACAAGTGACTAGAATTATTAATCTACCTTGCTTCTTGTCTAAGCTTACTTCAACCAGTATCAATAGTCTTGGTATACTTTTATTTTCTGTTTCTGCCTTTTGGAGAAATTCCTAACGAGATCGAGGTTATAGGCCCATGACCTTCTATAATTTTCTTGCATTTCAGTTGAGCATTAATTTAAGTATAAGTTGGTTCATATATGTCCAATCCAGTAGTCATGCTTGTATTTCATATTGTTTCCTTATCATAAACTTTTAAGACTTCACCTGAAATGATTTGATCTGATTTCTTCTTTTATATAATGCAGGTGGAGGGGATGAACAGTAAGGTTTCTGAATTTGCTGAAGTAGCAGCCCAAGAGAGAGCGATGCTTGATGAATGTGAGTCTCTTTTGGCTTACACAGTGGCTATCCAGGTGAGGAAGATGCTATAATATTGCACTTTAAAATTGTTCTTTACTTTTTTTTCAATATGCATGCAATGGATGTCGTTAAGCACCAATGCATTATCAAGAACTATTGTTTAGAAGTGGAGGGACAGAGGAATCTATATTACAAATCTCCTCCTTGCCCCTATCTACGTCTTTGTCTCTCTATATCTAAATATTTTCTAAAAATATCACATTTAAAGAAGAGAGGCAAATTAAACTCACGTTTTCAACTGGTTGATCATCCATTTCTGATATATTGTGAATGTATTAAGCTATAGGCTCAGGAACCTGTAGAAACTTAGTACGACGAGAAAAAGGAAACTATGAAATATATGTTGAGATATTTACACAACAGAATAGTGTAAACCAAAAGGAGGACATGTATATATTGATTATAAATTATAATATTGTGCCCCTTTAATTTTTTATTTTATTTAATTTTTTTTCTTTCATTATTTTTGTGCTTTATATGTCGTCAGATATTCTCAAGGTATATTGGACGTTAAACCAACTTCCTCGAAAATTATTTTGTTTGATTATAATTTATTGATTTTGAGTACAACTAGAAGTAAGTATTTTTATCTTGTATTCTTTATATTATTTTACGATCGGTGTATGCAATAGCTTGTTCATATAATTAATGTTTGACCTATAGCAGGTTGAAGAATATAGCCTTAAAACTCAGTTGATGCAGTTGAGACAAGCTTGAGCAGTGTTGAACCACCGGATTAACGAGTCTTTGAATACGTGACACTAACAAATGGTTTCGCCTCATCAGCAAAGAAGATTTTAGCCAATCTTTTAGTTGTAAGTGACTACCTTATTTTTCCTTCTTGCATGTGAATCTCATGTATCATCACTGGAAAAATGTAAGGAGCACAAATATATTGAAGTTCCAGATACTCGAAAAATGTATTCAACGTGGTGAATATTAGCATTATACATACAAGGCTCTAAAACTAGATAGTTATCTTCGAAATCGAAGAGATTATTGAAGCACTCAAAGATATGATTGAAGATGACAATTCCTGCTGGATGAGAGATATTACATTCATGATTTAATAGGTAAAGAGGTGTTTAAATCCTGAAGAGGATATTGAGCATCTAATGACATTAATATTTAGTAGATCCAATCGATAACCAGGAGGTTGAGCAGAGTTCTCAAAGTACTATTGAGCATGCAGAGAACTGGCCCAATTAGGATTTGAGTAAACATGCAGTCAATCAATCAGGCTCTTGGAGAGAAGACAACCTTGTTGATCAGACTGCGTACTAAAAGAAAGAGAAGTTAAAACTTAATCATTAGCATCATTGTAAATTGTATTATATGTAATTTTTAGTGAATTTATGATGCACCATCTATATAAATTCAAGAGTTTGATCTTTGATAAATTTTATTGGAACTTTACAAGTATTAATCAATTTTTGAGTTACATGTTTCTTGTTGTGTACCATTGTCATATCAGTCCTTCTGTATAGGCATTCTTATGAACTGAGTCCTTCTATATAGGCATTCTTATGAACTGAGTTTGAGCTCGTTTTACTGACAGTTGACGAGTAATAAATCAGTGCAACTGAATGAAATTATCTTCATTCTAAATTACTGTGTTCTTTATTTTTATTTTTATTATTTTGGCATTGCTTAACCAACTCAATTGTGTACGTGTTTTGTATGTTGAACTGAATTGTAACAGCCTGGACAAGACAAAAATCTCACTAGTTGAAACATATCATAATGTAAGACCTTGGATGAAAACTGAACTAAATATTGTCATTTCAGAGAAACGGATTAGTATGAAACTATTTGAGTTGTGGATATATATATATATATATATATCTTTTAACAGCATTCTTGCAGAAAAAGGGTTTCTGTTGATGCAATAGATTTTCCATTTGGATTTATAAATTAATATCAGATGGAATTAAGGCATGAATACAATGCTTGAGGAAACAAAACTGAGGGAAATCCACCACTGTATATGCTGGGGGCTGAAATCACAACGGCTTTTCAAAGCACGACACCTTTTGAATCCTTGTGTGTATAATGGGAAGTAGAAAAGCTAACTTCAAGCATAATGCTCACTGAAGATGTCGGCTATTTTTGTGATATTATATCAAGCGAATTATTCTTGTGCAGGTTGAACACAAATCTATACAAGACTATGGGATCTCTGCAAGATCCCAGGTTTAGTAAAAAGAGTCTATACTACCTTCGATTTCTTTAATACACTCAGACACCTGCTGAAACTTCATTTGCTGTCAACTTATCCTTCTTCTTTGGTGGTTCTTGAGCTTTTTGAGCAACAGCTTTATTTGGAACCAATATTATGAAGATGTTCCTATCACGGAAATTTTTATTCTCCTCAACAGCAAGCTGTGAACATCACCGAGTGAAATGTTCAAATGGGAAAATAAGGGATGATACAGACATGACAGACATAAAGTTGTAGATCTTATTGAAAGCAATAAAAAGAAGCATTTGGGTGTACAAAGTAGCAGATCAAAGGAACGTCCAGAAATTCAAGCTCCAGACCGATGTGCCATTACCAAGGGAGATACAGTTAAAAACCCATAAGTACAACATCAAAATAAAGTTATCCAGCATACAGATCAATGAAAAATTGGCTTTTCCTGTACACGTAAACCCAAATATCTCGACTTAATATTTAGTGTGGTGTAGATTATTAGTATGAACCAACAAGGACCACCAGTGAAGCACAGGGACAAGCATTGCATGGACCACAGGTGAAGCACGGAGATAAGCATTGCATGGATCACCATGTTGGTTCATATCAAACACCAGCAAGGTAAAGTGTTAGCATCCAACACATATTAGACACAACACACATCGAACACGACTAGATACACGTCAGATTTGCCACATGACGTCCTCCCTTCCCCTTCAGACGCCAACACGTTTCACATAAAAATTTAGAGAAATTACAACAATAGGGAACAAAACATCTTCCAAACATAATATGATCAATTTGATACTTTCAACAAATATGTTGTAACAAATCAACCAGGATCCAGTAAACTAGCCCTAAAAGGGGGAAAGAGAAAGGAGAGTACTCGTTGGGAGAGAGGAAGAGTGATGAGTTGGACTGGGGACAGAGGAGAGATGTTATGAGCCCACTAATAATGAGTAGTATATTATTTTTCTTCGTAAAAATAATTAAATAAAAAACATAAACAATTAACTTCATATTATTTATTCGATGTGTTAATCATATCCTACTTATTTGATAAACCGCGTGTCGGCATGTTCGTATCCCATGACTGTAAGGCTAACGAGATAGGAAAGTAATGTGCTGATTCTAGTAAGACATACTAATGATTCATGGTAAGATTATTCTCATTATGGTAATTTCGAAAAATGAGGTTTTTGCGAAGTTCAAAGAGATGCAGTTACCTCATTCCCATCAACTACCAGTTACCAATTGCGGTTAAATAATATCTTCTGGCGTCAACTAGTAAATACCACCAAAAACCGAAGCTCTTCTAGGAGGCAATGCTAAATAAAGGAAAAGCCTTGAACACACAAGGTTAGAAATTATCGACACAATTCTGCTTGTTTAACTCATCCTATTGAAACCCAGAAAGAGTTAATGACAGAAAGACAAAGAAATGAGAAAAGCACTCCAGACACAAAAACTCTTTTATTACAGTTGGAATGCATGGTTTTAATTCAACTCAGAAACATGCACCAAGACTCGAGTGAGTACACCAAATCACTTGTAGCATTCATTTGACAAGGTGAAGATCTATAGTACAAATTACCTCCCCGACATCATTCTGAAACCGTCTGATGAGCTCTATGGCATTATTTCTAAAATCATTTTCACGCCCCTTCAAGTTCACTATAATCTTTACCTGCAGAAATCCTCTGAATATCATTAGCATGGAGAGTACATTAATAAATCTACCTTTATGAGTAATGGAACGTGCAGTCATAAGAATTCAAAGAAACCTTATCACCGTTGTTTAGAAACTTCTTAGCTGCTTTTAAACGCACAGAGTAATCATGCACATCGATATTGTAACTGCCATCAAAAAGCAGTAAAAGTTTCAAGATAATATGGAATTATCATGCACACCAATTTTGTTAGCAATAAATGCCTATTGGAAAAAAAAAATATTTCATTTCTCTGATCTTTGATTAAAAGTCGAAGAAAATACAAATATCCTTTAACATCAAATTCAAATACTGCAAATATGAAGGAGATAATTGGCCATATCACATAAGCCAGCAAGACTCACAAACTTTTTCCTCAGTACAATCGGCTCATCAAATATCTTTTCCAGTAACTACAGACTGCATTTTTTACATTAGAAATAGAACATTCATTAAATGCATCTCCATTCCTTTAGCAACTGCCATTCAGGTGCATGACAATAATTTTTGCTCTCCTCTTCCCTTAATTTAACAAAAGCAAGCAGCAATTCATATTCGGGAGATGGGCACGACAAGTAAAAATAGAAAGCAAGTAGGAGGTAATGCATGGATATAAGAAATCATCAACAGCAGAAAATAGCTAAGGGACACAAGTACCACTGAAACAAGGTAAAAAGAATGGTACGGTTTTTATTTATATCGCATGGCTTGTGAATACTTTCTTATCATGTACATTGGATTTCAATGTAATTGCTATGTAACATAAACATTTACTGCCTGTTGATAATAATCCTACATCTATTCCTTTAGCATCTCTAACAAACATATGATGCATGGTAAGGAAGCAGTGAATAGCCTTCATCCTCGCCTAGTACATCCCTTTGGTATAACACAATTCTCTTAAAATTACTTTTCTAGATAAAAATATCAATCGTATTACCTTTGAACTTTCTATAATTATATAATTACTACACGTCAGCTTTCAAGATTAACTATTGGTAGCTTAGTGAGAAACCCATAAATTCTGATCACGTTTTTATTCTTAAGTAAATGTTAAGTGAGTGTCAAGGAGATCTCAATTTCAGCCCTCCAGCTATGAGAATACCGATATTTATGCGTACGAGGGTGACCAAACACCCACTAACAACAAATGTAGCAGTATGTTCTAAGTATTCCTTACTCCTTACGATATTCCTACAATTTTTATCAGTGCACTCTCCCTCTAATTGACAAGAAATTTGTATAAGATGTAAAAGCACAAATTTGAACGTATTTTTTAATGTATATTTGATTGAGTAATAGACTCTTCAAGTAATCAGTTCAATAAATACTTTTCACAAGTGTATCCCGTGACAAAAGAATATATTAATAGACTGACGGTGAAAATGAATAAGGTTTCAATAGATACATTTAGTGCAGGTTTTTATGACTTTTAGTACAGGGTTTTTTTATGACTTCATAAAAACCCTATACTAACGTGTTGTAAAAATTACCAATGGACAAGAAGTAAAATACAGACAGCCCCACTCACCCACCCACTAAATAAAAATTACTTTAGCTCTACTACAAGCATTTTCCAGTGCATCAGTAAAATACTCCTCGTAGCACATTGTTGAGGTCCAAAAATTAGTTCTATATACTTTCCAACCCAACTTTGTAGAATTGCTGCAACTAACTTGATTGTGGTACTTCTATCAGCATATGGAATTTATACAAAATTTCTTTGCTTTAGGAAATAAATCCTACAACATGCTCACCCCCAACAACTCACTAAAACACAAACAAGGAAATCAGGAAAGAGAAAAGAAAAAGAAACGTCTGCTTCCAAATAAATTCTCTACAGGACCAAGTCCCAGGGTACACTGTAAAAATTAGTCATATAAGTGTCCATCAATGAATTGTTGGGTTCCATTTCCTAAACTGACGCGTGTTTGGCATATGTTTAGATTTATAACTCTTTCTTAAGATTTATTTTCTAGTGCATGTCCTCAATATATCATTCAGTAGAAGACAATTATGCACCTAACAATAACATCTAGTATTCTTTGATTGTATATAAGCCCTTTATGCAACAATCAACAAGAAGACTTGTACCTAGAATTGGAGACATATTTAGGTTAACCATCCTAGCTCAAAAATGAAGTAAAATATGTAAAGTGAACTAGCATTTCCAAGACAAGAAACTTCTATATATGATAGTGAATTAGAAATTGCTAAATTTCATTTCACAGGTATCTTATGCTTTTAACAGCCCAAAAACTCACTAACATAAATACATACAAAAAATGTTAAACTACTGGAGCTGTGCTCTCAAAGCTTAAAAAGCCTAGTTTCCATTACAAATCAGCTTGCATATAGAACATGGAAAAACTAGAAGCAGCAAATAAAATGAAAAAAGAAGCAACTACTACAACTTTAAAGTTTTACATAACAGAAATCCAATTATAAGTTACAGCAAGATCAGGAGACAATGAAAAATTACAATTTGTAAGAAAACCACAGTATTATAAATTCCATAACTACGAATCTTACCCCATCTTGAGTTCCTTCAAATCCATGCGGCTGGCTGCCATTGAAATCAGTACGTCAATTTGAGTAATTTTCTGATTTTAAGATTAACGTCAGAAACAGAGACAAATGGCAACGTTTGAAAATCGTTGACTCTCACCAAGACTTTTCTTCTGCTGATCTCGTTTCTTCTTCTGCAACTCATATCTATATTTACTGCAGAAGTCATAAAAAGCAACACATCAATGCACTTCAGTCACTAAGCAACTGTGACAAGAAATAGACAACAAATACAGGACAGTGGATGTGGGTGGGGTTGCGAATAGAAATAAATAACATCCTTAATTTGTCGCTGTGATATTCTAAATTTAAGGATTGCTTAGCTACATATCTTCCAAACTTCTATTGACTGATCATATTGTCAATGTCTAGCAAAATTTTGATAGATTACCCCATTTGATTTAATTGGCTATAATACCAAATTTGCTGAAGCAATTAACAGAACCAAAAAGCATATGTCTTACTTGTAATCCATTATTCTGACAACTGGAGGATCTGCGTCTGGAGATAATATCACCTAAAAGAAAAAAGCAAGAAAAAGGCAAAACGGAGATTAAGCCTGTGTGAGAATTGAGAGGGACAATTGATGGCAGAAAGATGGATGAAAAATAAATTTGACCACTCAATTGAGCTCTTCTTCCAATGTACACAGAATCAATGAGTACTGAATATTTCCAGACTATGAAATATAATTCAAAATAAAAAACCAGGATAAAAATACTCCCTTCTTTTTTCACAAAATAAAGACAAAAAGACTTGTACGAAGACAAACACTGGGAAAAAAATATTAGAAGTAATGGGCCACAGGCATCATTGACTGAACTGATTATACATAATTTTCCCCGAAAAGGACATGCATTTCCAAGAAGGAAACAAGTTTGTGTCAAACATGAATCAAGCACCAGATTGTCCAGTTGTTGTCAACCATTCTTGCAATACTTCTTTCATGATGTCAATATATAAACTAGAGTCTGCTGGACGCAGCAAGCATGGGGTAAGTCAATTTTCAAGATTAATAAGAGCAAAATTGGCTGAATCAGCAAATTATTCATTTGAATTTTTCAATAATGGTTATTAGCAATTAAGTTTTTTTTTTTCCGTTTCTTTTGATAATTATGGAATTAAATAATTGATTCTTAGTTGACATGATATTTTTTATTTTCATAAAAATCGAAATATTTCTTTCTTCCGACTGAGATCATAATATATGGTTCTTTTCATTAAGAGATGGTAAATATTCTTTAGCTAAAAATATATTTGTTTCCTTACATTATCATTTTCTTATTTTCGAAATACGTGACTTGGTATATAAATTTTCCCATTTTGAAAAGACAATTGTAATGCCAAATTAAGTTAATTTAAAACCATGATGACAGGTGAGCAGGGGTAGGACATTTGAGATTTTATATGTAAAATATATGTTCCTTCTATGCACTTCAAAACCAAAGTATAGATTGAAACTAATCCCAATACTAAAGAATGGTCTGTATGACAGCCCTCATCTAAACAAATAGTTAACCAATAGTTTACTTTCATCAACATGAACTGTTGAAATTTTAAAATAGAATCCTGTCTTTAAATTGCCAACCGGTCTAAGACACCACCCCCTCCAAAGCTCTTCCCTTAAGAAAAAGTAAAAGAAAGAACTGAAGAGGAACTATTGCATCCACTACTAGTGTAAATAATTTACACAATTGGCTTAAAATTGCCCCCGCAAAATCGACTATTATCACAGTCAGTAACTACAATATAATTGCCGCAATAATATTCCCAATCGTATAAAAATCCAAAAACATTGAAAAGAAAGAAATTCTAAAAATTCAATGTAAAAATTAAGAGCATACCAAGTCAAGCTCCGCATTATCAGCCATTTGTAGAGCCTCACCTTTTGACACTATTCCAACCTACACAATGCAGGAGACACTGGTTAAATACCCATTTTGGTGCATCATTATGCCATCACTTATAATCTACACAGTGTAGTCCAAGTACTCACCATGTTTTGCTGCTGATCAATAAGCCTAACTTTATCTGACCTATTTAAAAAAAAAAAAAAAACCAGCAAACACCAAAATCAAATACCCAAAAGTAAAATTTAAATAAAAAAATCCTCACTTTAGCGCTATAAGATTAAAGATTCCATTTTTATGACAACTTAGAAAGGCTAAAGCCTTATAGTTACCTGATGGAAGAAATATCAAGTGCCTGATCATCATTAGACTTGGGCTTTCGGGCGGACCCACCTCCTCCTCCGTAGCGGGATACAATAACGGTGGTTGTAGAGGAGACGGAGGGCCATCGGGTGGCGGGTCTTTGGAGGCGTAGAGCGAAGAGGTTGGAGTGAAAAGAGAAGGGTCTGAGGGGTTTTGAGAGTTGGAGTTTGAAGGGATGATGGAAAGTGCCGGTGAAACCAGCCATGGCGGGTGGAGAGAGGCTGCAGTGTGCTGAGTTTCAATTTTAGAACATGGAGTGGATCTTATCCGTTATTTTAGCTTCTTTGTTTCGGCAGTAATGTGACCTTAGGTATGTTGATTTTCTTTCACATTTGACATAGGCTCTCGAGCTAAGAAAGCTTTTTCAAGTTAAACAAAGTATCGAACACGATATTAAAGTTGATAATGATGAAGAACGAAAGATCTATTAAACCAGAAATTATAAATACAAATTTGGAGGGGAGGGAGGGAGGGAGGGGAGGGAGGGAGGGGTAACTTGAGTTTGAAGATTGGGTAATCAAGTTGCTCACACACTAGCTAAGGCCGCTAATTCCTTACAAGATAGGATTGATTGGTCTTACTTTCCTCCTTTATTTATTTCAAATGTACTCATTGCCGACTTGAGGAATGAATAACTTTATTTCCTCCAAAAAAAAAAAAAAATTATATTTCCTTTTCGTAATAAAAACTTTTATTTAACAAATTAAGGTTAGTTATGGCACGCTTGTATACCCATCTTTGCACCTCTTCACCGATGGCGATAGGTGCCACCATTCTTCAATCAATTTAAATGAATAAAATCAAATTCAAAGACTCGTCAAACCCTGATTTTGTGATTTGACTTTTTCATATTATAATCTTCAATTATTCTTGTAATGAACAAATGATTTCACAATTTTAATAACAGTAAAAGATCATTTTGTCTCTTTTGTATGACTTAATTATCACAGTTCCACATGAACTCATCACCGCAACTCCACTAAAGTTTTTTGCATTACATAATATGTAAGCGGATAACTTTGTTACAACAAAGAAAGAAACTTTCATTCCACAATGCAACCCTTATACAAGCTATCAATTTTCATGTCCAACATTAGAAAAACAAAAGAAGAAAGGAAAGAAAGCATATATTGGGCAAAAGTACAACAAGAAACATGGAACTCAAATCAGATCTAATCTCTCAACTTCTTAGTAATTTAGTCAACCTCTTCAATCTTCAGCCTAGTGCCACCACCAGAGGTACCAGAACCACTACCACCACCACCCCTACTAGTATGTCTTCACCCACAGTTGCACCGCTACCACCTTGATCCATCTTTGAAATAATAGGATTACAAATTCCTTCAAGCTCATCGACTTCGGCCAACTGGTTCCTATCCACCCACTCAATTGCCACCTCCATAGCACTCTCAATCTTCTGTTTCTCCAATGGATCCAAATTGCTAGCAAACTTCTCATCCATAACAATGTTCCTCATTATATACGCGTAATTCTCTAACGCATTCTTCACTTCCTCGTCCTCAGCCTTGTACCTCTCAACATCTTGCACCATTTTTCTTGGGATCTTCTTTGCTCAATCTTCCTATATCATTCGTGATTGTGATCTTATTCTTCACACCGGAAGTTTTGTTCTCTGCCATGACATTCAGGATGCCATTAGTATCAATGTCAAAAGGTCACATTGATCTGTGGCACACCTCTAGGTACAGGAGGAATGCCTGTGAGCTCAAACTTCCCAAGAAGATTGTTTCCCTGGTTCTTGCTTTTTTAGCTTCATACACTTGGATGAGCGCAGCAGGTTGATTATAGGAGTAAGTCGAGAAAATCTGCTCTTTCTTTGTCGGAATTGTGGTGTTGCTTGGAATCAAAGTAGTCATGACTTCACCAGTAGTCTCAAGGCCAAGACTCAAAGGTGTGACATCAAGCAAAAGCTGTTGGTTAATTGTGTAGTGAAATGGTTGTTTGTGATTGATGAAGTGAACAGTAAAGTTTAAGTCGCATGAGCGTAATTAAACTCAATATGGAATAGAAAATGAAAAGAAATGGAGGAGAAACGAATGAAAAATTCGAGGCAAGTGATAAAACATTTTCTCCTTAAAACAAAATTGCCCTACAACGGTGCTAATGAATTAAGGATACAACTTGTGGTAGAAGCACTCCAAACCACAAGTTACAACGAACTCAAACAATTCTTCTTCTCTCTACAAGAAATAATTTTTGGAAAAGAATTTTGGAGATGTTTTGCAAGAGATTTTGTTGCAATAATTGATATGAGATGCATAATGGACGTCTAAATGGTCCTATGTATAGAGGAAGAAAGGTTGTGAGTGAAGAGACGCACCAATACTCAGCAACCTTCACGAACTATAGCAAGCGTGTCGTTGGCCTCTGGCTCGAGCGCTAGTGACACCTTTTCAACAGAAAATTTTCGTCTGCCTCTCGCTAGCTTGCCTGCCTGCTCGAGCAATAGTGTTACCTCTTTTCCTCCTTGTTTTTCTTCTAACTTTGGACGACAATTTCTCATTCATTCGGAATTGGTTTTGAGATTCCAAATATACTACGACGATCTGCTCGACAAGTAGAATAAGTTAGTCAATTTATTTTTATATTTGACTATCGGATCAAATCCGAATATTTGATCAAAGTTGACACAAAGTCGCTTTTCAAGTTTTATACTTTGCCAAACTTTCAATCTTTAAATCAAATTCCAACAATAACAAGTCATGCACCTTCTCATCCCCTTAACGAGTCAAAATAGCTGCCTGAACTACAGTACCATAAGCCACTGCCTCTTCGGGATTTATACTCTTGCAAAGCTCTTTCACATTGAAAAAGTCCTGCAAAAGTTGCTGAACTATTGGAATCCTAGTCGATCCACCAACTACGGCCAACTCATGAATCTGTGATTTATCAATCTTTGCATCCTCAAACTACAGATTTTAAGTATGAAAATAGAGAAGAAAGTCAAGCACATGAAAACCAACTGAAAGCTCCTACCCGATATGTGTTTTCCGTATCTAAGAGTCCATCATTAATTGTTGGTTTATGTTAATACTTATCAATAAGATCCAATTCAGTGGGTGTGTAGAAGGAAAGATTCCTTAACTTGGTGGAATCATGTCTGCAAGAAAATCAGACGATCTTGTGTTATATAATTATTATAATTATTTGTTGTTCAAAATTTGGGTTGAAATATGAACGAATTAATGATGAAATTAGAAGACAATGTTGGATGAAATTGGAAGGCAATTTTGGAAGATTTCTGCCTATCCATGTGTAAACACAGGCCAAATGGTCATGTGTACACAAGAAATTGTCTTCAGGAAATAGAAGCAATTTTGCATCTACTATGCATACATAAGGATATAACCATGCATACACATGGTTGAAAATTAGGCGTATGGTTGATTTTTCATTTGAATTTGTGGTGCCTTTTGGTGGTATAATGTTAGAAATCTATAAATAAGTGATAGATTTCCAATTCCAAACATAAGAAAATAACATAAGATTTCATCATTCATTTCTACACTTGATTTTTCCCATTCTCATACATATTCAAACATTCTTCAAGTTTTCAACAAGTTCGATTAGGAAGAATTATTTTTGCTTTTGTGCTTCTTTCTTGAAGGCTTGTCAATCCTCTAAATTATTTTTGGGAAATCCTGAAGGCATACTAGAGGAGGCAAATATTGTTTTTGGGACAACGCTGTTGGAAATTGAATGAAATTCAGCAGCCCCGTTTCCTACGTTTCAGTTTCCTACAGTTTCAGGTTCCATTCCACCATTCATTTTCAGTTTCGGGAGTTTCGGTCAGCCACCGTTACATTTTCAGTTTAGTCCATTTCCTCACATAAATGTTGTAACTCCTCATACAAGAGCCTGCTCCTCCTCTTTGGGTATAAATAAGAGCTCTCGGTTGGAAGGAAAAGAA
>CAIGRO010281562.1:0-11596 GCA_903798355.1 Fraxinus baroniana | reverse complement strand
TTTGTGACCAAAAAATTTGACGATATGTGACCAGTAAATAAATTCGTGACTTATAATTATGAATATGTGACCATTAATCACAAAAATGTGACTTTATTATCTTTATTTAATAAAAATTAAAAAAAAAACTGATCAATAACGTTCGTCTTGGACATCCGAGAAGCTCTACTATGACTATAACATAGGGTGGAACCTCATTCTCTTTGTTACACAGACAATTGGAAAGAGAGAATGGGCTGGGCGAGGCAGGGTGGGGCAGGGAATGGGATTCAACGGCTGCAGATGGGATTAGGACTTGAGTTGCTTGTTTCTTCCTTTTTGTTCCATTTTGGTTTATAAATCGTGTATCATATTATTTGGTTGGCAATTTGGCCAAACCCCCATGGGGAGCTGAGCCCAAATGGATGAGGTGAGATAGATAGAGACGTTTTAAAGAAGATCTTCATACAAAATCTTGGATCAAGTGGATAATGTGACAGCTCACTGAATATGCGACTCTATTTAATCAAACAAGTTATGCCTAGTCTTACATATCAGACTTAGGGTTACCAAGTCGTCACAACATTAAATGCAACATGATCTAGGAATGATTGATTACTGTATATGACAAGAGGCCCAACCACTTGGATGATGCTACATGTATCTTCATCCAACGACTCTTATCATCTTCTACTATAAAAACTCATGTTTAATGTCATTCAAGGTAATGTAAGTTTATGCTCTCAATTTACAACATTGCTCTTTATTTATTCTCGACATACACCCCAAGGCCAACCTATTTTTTACGTTGGAGGCTTGCTTCTAAAGTCCTCCCACACTCATAATTTTATTTCCCCAATGATCGCCGGAATGCGTACGGCCAACTCCATCACTACTGGAGGAAGTCACGTGTGGCCAATTGTTTGTCCAAGTGTGCAGGAATCAGGCTTGCATGGACGGAGAGAACTTATGATCTGTTGGTCACGTTGGAGGTACAAAATTTAAGGTCAATAATAACTTCTTTTTTTTATCAAATAGGGAAAAAAAATTAAATTAGATTTGACTTGTTTTCTAAACATAAAAAAATATGCTCATAAAATGTATGAAATAGAAACATTTCTTATTATAAAACCAGCCAACGTTTTACATCCTGGTTTGGCAAGGTTGAGCAGACATCTTATGTATCTTCTCGTTTTATGTATTCTTCCCGGAATATCTACCAATTAATCAAATGAAAGAACAAATTAAGCTGCGAAATTGATCATTTTTAATGAAAATTACGTATGTTTAAATTTTCAATGAATTTTACAGGACCTGATTTGGACAAGTAAGAAAGAAAATTAAAATCTTACATATTATTTGGTTGTAAATCTTGTTCAGTATTGATAGTTCTTTAAAATTAAACATGTTAAATACCTAATAATGGACAATATTAATTTCTTAATATTGTACTCTGTTAAGTAAGGGTGGTAGAAGACCACATGGGGGTCGACGGCCACATGGTGGTGATCTACGTAGAGTGCATATCAGATGACTTAGCAATTTTGCGTAATTATTAATAACAACCTGTATCAGTTTTTTTTCTTGAAAAAGAATCAAATTTTCTAGCACATCCTTTTTAACATAAGGATTGTAGTTCACTCACTTGGAGCACTTTTACGTTAAAGTAAAC
The DNA here is from genome assembly GCA_903798355.1 of Fraxinus baroniana. Classification (NCBI taxonomy): domain Eukaryota; kingdom Viridiplantae; phylum Streptophyta; class Magnoliopsida; order Lamiales; family Oleaceae; genus Fraxinus; species Fraxinus baroniana. The sequence goes on along the minus strand of CAIGRO010281562.1, from coordinate 9,945 downwards.
CCCGTTAATCCCAATAAATTCAATAAACAACATCGTATCATCCACTTCATCATCTTGATTAAGTTAAAAAAAAAAAGTTTGGCCGGTGAAATTCAGATCTTATGAAACACCGTTCTTTTGTTCTTGTTAATAGTGCTTACATTTCATCAGCATTTTTAAGGCGGATCCCGAATTTTCACATATCTCCCAGTCATTGAAATCTAGTATAGGGTACTTGTGCTCTGTGCTCCTTGCTTCATCTTTCACTTTCCCAACATTCATGATTTATATATACAGATGAATATACGAAAAATGATTTAAGGGACATGCTACAAGTGCATGAATTCAAATTTTTGTATCTGCTAGAACACAGAGCAAGGGTGAGTGGGGTTTTTAACAATATTTAATTAACATGGGGATGACCCTCATCCCCATGTGAGTGAAATTTGAATTCCTGTAGCATTTTCTGTTATTTTTGTTCTGTACCCACATCTTTTTTCATGATTTAAACAAATCAAATTTAATACGTGATCTTACTTGCAATCGATTCGTCCCTCATAGTACTATTGAGAACTAAAATCGTACAATCTGATTTAACTAAAAAAATTGAAGTCCTAACTAGAACCAATCAAACAAATCGACTTGTATAATGAAAATCGTTAGTTAAAAATAGTACCAAACTCGTTCAGTTTAACTAAAATCAATAGGTTCAATTCGCCTAATTCTTGGAATATGTAGAAGATACAACATGAGGAGTACATCTAAATTTGTCTGTATCCAATCTGAAGACCTACCATTGAATTACATTTCTCTTCGTTGGATATAGTTATACCTAGATCCAACACCTTATCGAGTCAATTTATTCCGAATTCAAGATATTATACAATAATGTGTTATGCCTTCAACGATTGGTACACACATTTAGTACCAATTGTTCATTATCGATATGTCTCGTACTGGCCATTTCGTGCCACAACTTTTATCCAAATAACGTGTTTTTCCTTCACCATTCATGTCACGAATTTAAAAACGTTTGACATTGTCGTGGGACACGTGAAATTACACACTGGGTAGCTCTCATTTAATTTGTTTAACTGAAAATTTCTGTTACATTTATTAACTATATTTTCATGATATCATAGTAAATGCACAAAAATGAGGGCCCTAATGTTAGTCACATTTATTTCCATCTTTCAACTCAATGATGTCGAGACTTAAGCCAGTCTTCATAGCTGTGTAGCTTTCACTATATCCCATTATATATTTATGTTGCCTTTCCAAGCACAACCGCCACCCCATCTCCCCTTCTGCTTTAAGGTAAGGGTAGGTGGGTGGAGTGGTTAGATAATTCAATGAAGGATAAGATTTCAAATCGTTCAAATAAAATATCAATGCTTATCATATAAGGCTTCTAGAAAATTCATCTTAACAACGTAGATATTTTAAAATAAAATTACAAAATTTGATCAGAATCAAAGAGTTCAAATGAGCAATCAATTCGTCTGAAGTTCAACGAAGATGGTTAAACTTCAAGTTTGTAGTTCTCAATCGAATTACCAACTTAAAATAGAACCTGAAATTTTGGAATTGGTGAATCTAATCAATGATCACTACCATTAATAAGCATCAATATTGGCCATATAAGGCTTCTATACAATTCATCTTAACAAATTAGATATTTTAAAATAGAATTACAAATTTCGATCAGAATCAATGAGTTCAAATAAGCAATTGATTCGTCTGAAGTTCAAATAAGATAGTTAAATTTCAAGTTTCGTATTCTCAATCAAGTTACCAGCTTAAAATAGAACCCGAAATTTCGGAGTTGGTGAATGTAATCAATGACCACTACCATTAATTTGCATCAATATTGGCCATATAAGGCTTCTAGACAATTCATCTTAACAAATTAGATATTTTAAAATAGAATTACAAATTTCGATCAGAATCAATGAGTTCAAATAAGCAATTGATTCGTCTGAAGTTCAAATAAGATAGTTAAATTTCAAGTTTCGTGTTCTCAATCGAGTTACCGCTTAAAATAGAACCCGAAATTTCGGAGTTGGTGAATCTAATCAATGACCACTACCACTAATTCGCATCAATATTGGCCATACGAGTTGATGAGATGACATAGAATCGTGCAAATTAGCTTTTTCCTTCCGTGGGCATTAGGTATTGGCTAAAGAAAGATTGAAAAAGAACTGTCCCAAGAAGAAAAAAGGCAGTGTTCAATGTTTCTTTGACAGTTTTAGAGCTTTTTCTAAAGCGGAGAAAATATTGGACCACGACATGACATGGTTGGCACGTGAAATAATTAAAAGTCGAGATATCCTAAACACGACCTGCCTACTTTTTAGCTACCTCGTCCTTTCTGATACTTTAACTCATAAAATTCCTGTTTATTATTATATTATTTCGACTTTTCTTTTGCACTGAATTATATGTATTTAGTACAAACTTTTATATGGATATGATATTAGAATTAGTCTATATGCACATAATATTCTATTAAATTCTTTACATAATGATCAACTGGTGGCCCCTATTGAGTAGGTGGGCGTCTGTGGGCCCAGTCGCCTCCCCAATAGGGGTCCATTTGACCATTACGTAAAAGATTATGTAGAATATTATATTATTCTAGCATGATACATGATACTATTGACTCTTTTTCAATATAATGATAATGAAAAGTTAACTCTATTTTTGTATTTAAAGAATGTGTTTATATTGCATTTTTAATTATTTGAGCTAACATGGCTTGAGAAGCACAAATCATACATGTCTATTTAAAGTAGATTTGATCGACTAGACTTTTTTCTTGCATGCCTAGAAAATAAAATTTCGGTTGAAGCCTTTATCTCCCATCCAAAAATCTTGATCGGTTTGAAATCACAACTTTTTACCTTTTGTCGTGGCTAATCTGAAATCCAAATTGAATCTAGTAAGGGTCAACCTTGACTTGGTCAAATGAGCCTTTTCGTCAAGAGATTGGACAGATAAACTTGGAACATCGATTAAAGACCCTGTCAACATAATTCGAAATCGGGCCATGGGAGATATATGAAAACGTCATCATTACACAACACCGTCCAAATCCACCAAATCAAGAGGAAGTCATGATGACCTAAGGTAAAGCTTAAGGCTCACCGCACCGAACTCTCTAGCCAATTGAATCCCTTCAAGATTGGTAATGGCACACAAACTTAAGTCGGACGCCATAACTTGATATGATTAGGATGAAGAGTTGTGTCTGAAGGCCTATATAAAGGGGCGAGGGACAATTGAAATAGGGACACGTTCAAAATCTCTCTATAAAACTAATATATAAATTACATCGTTATTTTGTCTAGATTCTAGCAAATATAACACTCGTATTCCTTTTAAATCTCTATAAATTGATGAAGAAGTGACATGTCAATTTTTTATCATCAACACGTTCATTAGAAACCAATGCGTGTAGACCATGACCTTAACTTGGAGGGTGTTGATAATTATACATGTAACCACAGGTAAACTACAAAATTGGGTTGTGGTGTTGAAAGCTTCAATTGGCAATAAAGATGATATCAGGGTCCACGATAGCCAACACCCCATGTGAGAATTTGGCCTCCCTTTTAAAGGGAAAAACGAAATCCAAGTGATTACTTAAAGCTAGGCACATTAATTACGTCACTAATCTTCTTGTTCTCAATTTTTTTAAGCTAAGCACTTTTTTTTTTGAGAAAAATATGTTCGTGCTTGTTTCACGAGTCATTATAGAGTTTACTCTAATTTGACTCGAATGTCAAAATGTTTGAGTGAGTTTATAAACGTGTGGTTGAAAGTTTGTAGATCATAAGAAATGTGTTGTTAAAATTAATTATTAACTTTGACTTAAATTAAAATTTAGAATTTAATCTCTACTAAACAATGGCTAAAAGTATAATGACCACATTAGTAGTGGTAAATGAATTCATCAGTCCGGACGATCCGTGACTCGACTTGAAAGAGTTCGAGTCAACTCGAAGCTCGTTTTTATACAAGCCAATGCTAGAGCCAAGCCTCAAAAATGAGATTTGGCCCTAGCACGGGCCAACTCGCGAGCTGCACGAGCCAAATACAGATCGACCAATATGTGGGTATGTGGGCTCTTGTGGCCTGCCTTTAAATCAATAGCATAATTATTTTTTTAGTTTGTAAATTAATGATCAATTAGGGCGTTTGATAGACATGATTTTCCATGGAAAAAATATTTTTTCATTTTCCAACTTTTACACATGTTTGATAATTTTGCCCGGATTTTTTTTTTTTTTTTTTTCACATTTCCACGTTTTCCAGCTTTTTGAGGAAAAAGAATTATGTTGTTTTGGTTGGTTTTGGTTTTTTTTTTTGGCAATTGGAAAAATTTTTAGACAATGGTAAAAAAAAATATATANTTTTTTTTTTTTTTTTCACATTTCCACGTTTTCCAGCTTTTTGAGGAAAAAGAATTATGTTGTTTTGGTTGGTTTTGGTTTTTTTTTTTGGCAATTGGAAAAATTTTTAGACAATGGTAAAAAAAAATATATATTGTCATTTTTATTGACATTCATGCAAAATAAAGTCAAACGAATGGTAATTTTTTTTGGTAATTGGAACAAATTCTAGACCCAATGGTAGAAAAAATTATTCATTTAATGACAATTTCCATAAAAAGGAAGCCAAACAGAACCAAACTTTCAATATTTTTCAGGTGAAAAATTATATCAATCAAACACAATTAATTACAATTCTCAGTAAAATAATTTCTAGATAATTTAATTCCCTGTAAAATATTTTCTTTCCACCAATTTTCCATCTTTGCAATCAAATGACCCTCAGTTCGTAAAATTCAATAACGTGTATAATTAATTTTGTATTTTGTAATTAAACAATCAGTTTGTGAAAATTACATAAAACCAGAATTTTACAGTTTTAATTTCAAATTTCAGATATAAATTTTATTTATACAAAAATCATATATTAATTTATCTATTTTATCTATTTACTCTCTCTAAATCTTAAATACCCAACCTAAACCTAGAATTTTAAAGTTTTAATTTCAAATTTCAGATATAAATTTTATTTATACAAAAATCATATATTAATTTATCTATTTTATCTATTTACTCTCTCTAAATCTTAAATACCCAACCTAAACCCTAATTTTATCCCTATTCTTCCCCTCCTCTCTCTCTTTCTTGAATTGTGACCTTAAAATAATTTGTGACGTTTCAATTTTTTATTTGTGACCGATGAGCAAATTATGACCTATAAGATTTTTGAATTGTGGCCGTAAAATAATTTGTGACATGTAAAATTTGTGATTTGTGACCAATTATACAGAATTTGTGACCAAATTATATAGAATTGTGACCTCAATTTATTTAATTAATAAAATATATGTTTAATTAATTAATTTATAAATAAAATTAAAAAATTGAGATTTGAAATTTCAAACATTTAAAAATCTAAAATTTTAAATTTTAAACTTTATATCTTAAATTTGAAATGTGTTAAAGTAAACCTCTTAATTATGAAATTTTCCCAATCAATTTTAGGAACGAGCCAAATCGAGGCTCGAGCCCAAAAAATGGCAAGCCGAAACGGGACCACAAGCTTGGGCTCGTGAGCCAGCTCGGTTCTAGGCTCTAATAAATTAACACTTGTCATAGGTATCTCCATCCGTCAAATTTAAAAGAGAAAAATCCGTTACCAAAAATCCAGATCATCTTCTCAAAATTATCGCCACCTCTTTCTCTCTCTCAAAGAACAGGAGAAGCGCAGGCTACCCAACTTAAAAGAACAGCACCAGTACAAACAGAACTTCACCATTCCGTAGAGAGAGAAAGTAAAACTGAAAAATGTAGAGAGAGAATTATCTGTTCGTTCTCTGTCAAGCTATGTATGCAAAAATGAACCGTATATACATACACGTATAAATGTTATATTCGTCATATATATATATGCGCATAGCTATAAATCGATACAGAGAAATTTTCGAGTTTTTGTTAATATACGGCGGATCTTGAAGCCCTAACGGAGAAATCTTCAATAAATCATTTAAGAAAGCACTTGTCGGGTCCAATTCGTTTCACGTTTCGCCGAAGATTCTCGAGATTTCACCTTGCATTCAAATTTCAGCTTGTTGAATTCGAAGGAGTTGGTGAAATTAGTTATTTGAAAGTATTGAGAGTTTTTCTTTGGTTCGAATTGGAATTTTCGGGAAATTGATTGATTGAGAAAAGAGTAATAATAGAGGAATGGATGATAGAGGAGGAGGATCGTTTGTGGCGGTGAGGCGAATTTCGCAAGGTCTTGATCGAGGGAACACTTGCCATTCTACTTCCGGTATACTATATTCCATTTTCTTGTACTTTCCATCTCTCTATATTTTTTATGTTTCTCTCTCTATCGTTCACTTTTCGGCAAACTTTATATCCATATCTTCGTCTATTTGCGCGCGGGGGAGTGACTCTTCACGAGTATATGTGTGTATAACTGTATTTATGTGTACACTGAATATTCTGGAGCTCTAGATCTGTGAATTTGAAATTAGGCTAATTCATGCCTACTTGCGTCGAGATTCTTGGTTAGTTCCCTATTTATTATTCTGAATTTGTGTTCAATTATGTTCTAACACTCCTTGAATTACCGGAAATTATTTGGTCCTGTTCTATTGGTACTTGTTTTGAATTTTTTTGCATTTAGTAAACAAATTTCATATATTTTTGTAGCTCAAGGTCTTTTCTGTCACTTTGTAACAGTGCGTCGAGGTGATAGTACACACTTTTTTAATGCTTTTGTCGCATAATTGCTAGAGGATACTACACCAGTGTAGACGTGTGAACTTCTGTGCTTTAATAGATCATAAATTGAGCATATCATATATGGAATAGTTCTTGCCTCGGTTGGACTGATGCAAAAAAACACGAGCTATATTTTTCTTCTAAACATTTTATATCTGAGACTTTTGTTGTTAATAGAGCGCATGATGCCGTCTTTCAATTACTAATAGTAAATACTCTGTGTCATACACGATTTACTTAAATATTTATTTAATTTTTTTAGAGAACAAAAAATTGTATTTTTTACTGCATATGTTTGAAATGAAGTCAGCATGTGACAGAACCATTTTTTCCTTCTTATTTTGTAGCTGCAATACATTTATGCTTAGCTATGTTTGCATTGATGAATGGGTGGAACATTGCCATTAAGCTGCACATCACCATTCTGTGTTCATCTGCAGTCAAAAGACAGCATTCGAACACTACATGATTTGGGTTTTTCTATCTACTGCAACTAGACATCGTACTATTTTCCATTTAAATGTAATACATGATTAATTGTCTAAAATGTAACCTAACACTATCAAAATTAAGCATATGAAAACTTTCAGATAAGGAGAGGTACTTCTCTCGCATAAAATGTTAAAATTTCTTTTTGTCTTATTAGTATTTTGCAAGATTGATGTTTGCAGAGTTATTTCCAGTTGCAGTTTTATTGTCCATATGATGCATGATCTAATAATCCCCTCTAAAAATGTAATTGCTGGACAGTTATTGGAGTTTAGAGCATAATTCTCCCATAGTACCCTTATATCTAGCCAAGCTGATTATTTTTTTCTTTTGGCTATTGAACGTTATGATCAGACCTAGAATGATATGAGCTTCTCATTAAAAGCTACCTATGGTTGAGTTTTTAGAATTGGAGTTCAAATGCATGTAGATATAACTGTGGTGTGTACTTTTTGGAGGAAGTTGACCGTTTTAGTTATTTTTTTTTATAGGCTTTTGTTTCTTAGCATATCTTATTTATTCAGTCTCTCTAGAGAATTCATAATATGCCATGCCCATTTCTTTTGCCAACATATTCTTTGCCAATTTTTGTTACAGTGGAGGTTGTGGCAGGATCAGCAGCATGGTTAGGCAGAAGCCTTTCATGTGTTTGTGCTCAAAGAAGAGAGAGTGATACTCGCCCATCATTTGATTTGACCATTTTGCAGGTAATTTCCTGGTTGGTTGGAGTATGTTGAAATTTAGTTTCATGGTACTTGTCGAGGTCAATTTGTGGGATAGCACGTGGTCTAAAGCAAGTCCCATTTGGATATCAATGTTCGATATTATTGACTACTTGGAAGTTGGAATATTGATGTATTTGGCTTTTACTCTCCATACCAAACTGATGAGTTTCATAAATGCATGTATTTATGTATGAAATACTGTTGCCTGCATAAGTTTGTATATGAGCAACTGAAAAGACTAAAGTGTCTCTCTTGAGCGATTGACTTAATGCAGTTAAAAGAAGTACTTATGGTTTTGTTCTGTTTGATTAATCATATTTTTGGCTTTTGGTTTTGTTCTGTTTGATTAATCATATTTTTGGCCCACGAATCTATAACTTAAGCCATTAGATCTTGATTTCTCATTTCATTTTTTGTGTCAGGAGGAATGCCTACTGAGGCTACAGAATCGAATAGATGTTAACTACGACAGTTCTCTTCCTGAACATCAGGTGTGGTTTAGGGATATGTTGTGCATGATAACATCATTCTGGACAGTCAGATTGGAGAGGCCTCCTTCTATTTTGAGATTTTTGAGGAGTGCTTCTCTTTAATAATGAGTAAGCTTTTGTTTGTAGGAAGCTCTTAGGGCACTGTGGAATGCAGCCTTTCCTGAGGAGGAACTCCGAGGTTTAATATCTGAGCAGTGGAAGGAAATGGGTTGGCAGGGAAAGGATCCATCTACAGACTTCCGGTACACTATTATTTTCTTCAACTTTCTCCGTATCAAATGAAGTTTTGACTATAATTTTTATGGTTGTTATGCCACGGTTTTGTAACCTTGAAATGTGATGTGCTCTTTTAGGGGCGGTGGGTTCATATCTCTAGAAAATTTATTATACTTCGCAAGAAATTTCCCAGTATGTCCATCTCTCTCTCTCTCTCTCTCTCTCTCATCTGATAATGTTCGTTTTTCTGTCTAATGTGTTTGATCAAGCTTATGAACTTTGGTGTGATACTTACTGGAGAATGACACCTCATTGATAATAAACCCTTGATGAGCCTTTTTTTTTTTTTTGTATCATATTAATCTGCATATCTAGAAGAACGGCCGGTAGTTCTCACGATTGCTCTTTTTTATAGTAAATGTTTGCAAAATTGTTGCTTCTGTGTAATACAAAAGCTGCCAGAAAATTCATGGTATTGCAATCCACTGCCCACCTGTATGGTTTGAATATAATTTTTGGCTGTCATTGAGATCTTTCTTTACTTGGGAATTTGATCCTAGGCTGCATTTACATACTTTCTTGCTTTGGAATTTCCTCACTCTCATGGTCTTTATTTATTTTTATTTTTTTTCTTTTTTTGATAGGTAATCAAATATTTTGTTAATCAAAAGATAATTCACAGAAAGTGTTTGATCAATTTAAGCAAGAAAGGAACAACATGAAATTGGGCAGTTCATCTATATGACTTGTAGTTGCAGCATTAAACCAAGTATACAATGTCAAATAAAACAATTATCTAATTTGCTCTGTTGTCCGTGTTTGATTATCAAAACAGCGATCATTTCTCTCTTCACACACACTATACAATGCAACCAGAAATAAGGTCCCAAACAATCTTGCTATCCTTATCACGAAACTTTCTCCTCCAAGCCTTTAACATATCTTCCATTTGCCAGCCGTTGTGGGTTAGGTACAGTTGAGAGGCTAGAATATCGTTCCACATCAAACGAGCAGCATCACAATCAAGTATGCAATGTCAAATAAAACAATTATCTAATTTGTTCTGTTGTCCATGTTTGATCATCAAAACAGCGATCGTTTCTCTCTTCACATACACTATACAATGCAACCAGAAATAAGGTCCCAAACAGTCTTGCTATCCTTATCACGAAACTTTCTCCTCCACGCCTTTAACACATCTTCCATTTGCTTCGGCAACACCCAATCCATGTGTTG
>CAIGRO010281556.1:0-18147 GCA_903798355.1 Fraxinus baroniana | reverse complement strand
GTCCAAAACATACAATCTCATGTGTCAACGGTCTGCCCCAATCAGCTTCTGAGAGCGAGGATCCTATACATGAGAAGTATTAGAAGAAAACAAAACTAAGTATCCAGCATCACATAATTGGCCAATAGAGACAAGATTCGTAGAAAAGACGGGGAATGCAATAAACATTTGAAAGTGATAAATTATGTGTGCTAACAGAACCGACACCTGCCAAGGGCATTGAAGTGCCATCAACGGTAATGATAAATACAGATGACTTAGGACATAAAGAAACAAAGGATGTCGAGTCATGTGACATGTGATTAGACGCACCCGAGTTTAAAACCCATATAGAGGAAGTTGTACCTGAAGGATTTTGGGACGACAAACCTACATGTAAAGATGTAGACAAAGAATGTGGTTGTGTGGCAAGGAACTTCTGAAGCTGCTCATTGAGATCAGATAAAGTGGGACCAAAAGATTGCGAAGTATTAGTACCACATGAGTAAAAAAGAAGTACAGCTACTACTGTATTTGTACTAGGCCTATAAGATAGATGTGGTGATTGATCTCCTAAATTTCTAGAAGACTGATATTGCCACTGTTGTGAGCAGCGTTGTTGACTCTTTGGAGGTTGTTGTTTATTCAATAACTTAGGACACTAAACCTTCCAATGTCCCTTCTGCTTGCAAAAGCTGAACTCAGCACTAGTAACTCTCAAATAAGACCTCGTCTGATTCTGTGTGAGTGGTCGAGAAGGGACTGCCAAAACTAAAGTAGTGGATGTAGATAGATATATTTTTCCTTTATGAGACTTCAAACATATTTCTTTTGCTAAAAGTTCACTAACAACAGAATCAACGGAAGGAAGTGAATTACGATGCAAAATTGACCCACAGAGTCCTTCAAAATCATCACGACGAGCATAAAAAACTGAACCAAACGTCATCGCTCTCTGCTCTTAATATATGGTTTATAAGCTCGAAGTTCATCATCCTCTATAAGAGTCAACTAATCCCAAAGGTTGGTCATTGCAGAACAAAATTCTTGAACACTTATATTTTTCTGCTCTATTGCTCGAATATTTGCTTTCCATTGGTATTCCATTGCAAAATTAGACTGTGTGAACAACCTTACTAAATGGTCCCAAATTTCTTTAGCTGTCTCATATTTTGCTAATTGTATACCAATAGAGTGTTCAACAGAATTAAATATCCAAGTCGTAATTTTAGCATTGTTCCTGTCCCAAGTACAAAGCACTTCTACAAACTTATCATTTTCATTTTCATCGAGCTGGGCTTTGGTCACAGTACTAGTTACATAATCCCACAATGATTTTCCTTTCAAAAAGATTTTCATCACAACACTCCAATATGAATAATTTTTTCCATCTAGTCTCATAGTAATCGACTGAAGCGAATCATCCCTTACACCCTCCATCACAAAGGATTCAATCAACAAACAACACAATGATATCAAAAATGCCAAGCTTTTACCGGTGTATTACCAAGAGCTATCACCTCCAAAAATTTCAATCAGACAACAGAACAAGGTTGAGGACATTAAGAACTTCCACAAATTTAAGGCATATCTCAAAATTATAGCTAACCAAAAACCCATTTCAAATTAAAATATACCACAAAAAAGGAACATAAAATAATCACCTCCTCACGGGAAACCACTTCCAGGGACTGCTTATGCCAAGGCTTTCAAGGCTTCTTCTAGCTGGTTATGAAACCACTTCGGGACTTATAGCCCTCGTCGTGTACTTTCTCGCACAAGCTCCATTTGCCCTTCAACAAATTAAGGAATAAAGATGCGGTACGCCCTCATCTATATGTTGGGTTTTTGGTTACCAATAAATCTTGGGTAAGAATGTTTAAATGGTTTGATTTAAGTTTCATAGGCCTCGATAATGAGTGAAATTATTATCAACACGTGAATCGAATGACTCGAGGAAAAAATAATGTGGGTCATTAGAAACAGCTTAAGTTATTAATGTTGCTTATGACCCAAATATTTTCTTCTTGGAAGGCTCTAATAAGACTCGCCCAATTTTGTTTATAAACTAAATCTATATATCCCTCATTTTGGTTATTGGAACTGTGTACGTAGTTTTCCAAGAGTAACCCATGGCTACCATTTTTCTGTCTTCTTCGTGCCCTTGAGATTAACCTAGATCCTCCATTGTTTTCTTTCCTTTGTTGCTTGCAAATCACAAACATATTCTTGTCCTTTGAGGGGGAGAGAATAAGAAGCAACCGAAGTCAATATCATAGTTGTAGAGGTTGAACTTTTGATTGAGTGTTGGTTGAGATTGGTTGGTTTAAAATGAGCTTGATAATCACCGAATTGAAGATTTTGGAGCAAGCTTCGGCAACATTATAATTATATGTGAACTTAACTATCTCTAATTAAATTATGAACATATAAATATGCATCAACTCATAAAGATCTCCAAATGATTTTATAGGGCATAATGATATCTCTGGGACCTTATGTTGTTTATTATGAAGACCAAAAAAAAAATGAACTCAAAAAATAAAAATGAGCAATTAATTAATCAACGAGCTGCTTACAAGGTTTCTTCTTTAATTATAGAGTTTATCCTATCATGTTTTGATCACATAACAAGACAACTATAAAATATATAATCCGAATAATTTAGAATAAAATTTGATACTAACCTTGATCTTGAATTTATTTAACAATCTCGAACTATACCTTCTTCTTTTCCAAATCATTCTGAGCCCCCAAAAGTTTCTTGAATTTTTTCACCAAAAATTGTGTATTTCGATGTGGATTTTTCCTTTTTTGTAGAGGGCCTTGTAGCAGTAGACGACCTAATATGAATGTAGAGGGCATCATAGCGGTAGACGACCCAACATGAATGTAGAGGGCCTCATAGCGGTAGACGACCCAAAATGAATGTAGAGGGCCTCATAGTGGTAGGCAGCCTAGCATAGATGCTCTACGTAGAGTGTAGATTGAGTAGCCTCCTCCTTATTCGACATAGTAGACAATTGTTGTTGTCTCTAATATCATTAGCCCTTCTACCTCTTGTCGATGTTATCGATAAGGGATAGCATCTTCATTATTCTACTCTACGGTATTATTATTTGTTAGGCAAATCATTGTCAAATGACCTCCGGGCGATGATGTAAGTATTGTCTTTATTCAGTCGGCTTCGACCAAATAACTGAATACGTTTCGACACCACACTTGACCAAACTTATCAAGTAATCCACTTGGACCACTTAAAGGGGCTTAATTATATTAGTGTTGCTTATGGCCCAACCTAAAGATTTGGATGACTTTAAGGTTGTTAGTCCACTTATACATTTCATATTGGGCCCTATCTTTTGACCTAAGCCCCATACCTAAACTATACCTATTTAACCTCTTGCCCATTATTGTTGGTTATAGTGGAAGTGATTGATCGGCCGTTGCTTTCTTGAGAAAACAGATTCAGTCCTCTTCTAGCTTTGTGCTCTCGGCTTTGTGCCCTCGTTTGGCGACCTGTTCTTCTTCCTTTTCCTTTGTGGTTAACATATTTTAGGCCTCAATCTCTTTCTACTTTCAAGCTCTTTGTGGGCTATAACCAATTGGAGCAACCAATTAATTTGGGAAGGTGACGGTTTGTGATTCGTTTTGTTGATTATGGTGTAAAACAATACTAAGCCCGATTTCTTGGTGCAATTAGATCATCTTTTTTTCCAACATATGGTATCATAGCCGGAGTTAGAGTGAATCCCGATAAAATCGACGGAAAAAGAGAGAAGGCGCTCGCGATCTTCAAAGAAACCAACCATGTTTCCTTCAATTTTGGCCAAACTAGTGTCCAGAAGGAAAAACTAAGACCAGACCCATACTCTGCAGACTGAGGAGCACCTAATGGCAACTGCAGCGCATGGAGGCTATTTTCGACGACCTTTTTCAAGCAGTTTGCTCATTTTAAATTCCTTAATGTACTGATATTATTATTCTAGTGTTTCAGATTTTGCAGAAAATCTTGGACGATTTTGCCCTTGGTGGGTTCGAGGTCGAAACTGTAAAAATATTTACTGAATTACTTTAGACCATAAATTGCGGTCCTAAAGCAGTAAAGTCGCATATCCGTAATTTACGGACTCAGACATGTCCGCTCTGGTAAATTGATTAATCCTTTTAAATTTATGCATCAGCGCGTCATCATGTAGGGTGACAATGGATTGGGGTAACTATTGTTTGTGCTAGAAATTAGGAATTACTTGTTCTTCGTTACTACGTGATTGAAATTTGTTCTTTTGATAAATTACAACATATTATCTTTTGTGATATATCGTGAGTGAAACTGTTTTGTTGATATATTTCTTGTTGAATTGATAAGTTGCTAGAATACCTAGACCTTACCCGTTTAAAAATTCTCTTGATCTAAGATCGTGAATCTTACGAAACCTTGTGAATCTAAAACGATGTATATTTGCGAACTCATGTCTGCTTTGTGTGACTTAATTGTGACTGTATTTCTTGTTTTGAAAATGACAATGTACAATTTTGATTTTGGAACAATTATCTTGACTCAAATGTCCGCTATATTACTTGTACGGTGTCTTACAGTTGTGATAGAAAAAATACGATAGGCATAATTTTCAGTAATTTTTCTTAAACCATAAAAATCAGTTTTTATGACAAAACTAAGTAATTAGCGCAATATCGACATCCCTAAATTCCTATTTTAATCGCTTTTACTCTACTAGATGATGTCCATTAATAAGATTATTGTTAGAGGTACAGCTTTCTCATTAGTCCAAATGTCCAATTGAACCACTCATTCTCCCATTAATGAAGTCCATGACCTAACTTCAAGGTTCAAGCTAGCCCATCACTACTTGATTCTGATTTTACATTTAAAATAAAATAAAAAATGAAGGTAAAAGAATTTGTTTTGTGCATGCACGATAACACAAATCTCTTCACTTCCAATTGATGAAAATTGTGTAGGTTAATTTTTTGAAGAAAAAATAAATTGCATCTCGCATAAGATGGCACAAAATTTGAATAATTTTATTTTTCTTTAAATATTTAAGTTTTTAGATGAAACGTGGAAATGACAATAATTTTAAATATTATTTCATGAACATACTACAGCACCCGAAAGAAAAAATAAATCCCATTGAGTAATTACTATTGTAGTTGTTGCATAGAATCAAGAAAGTTTGAGGAGGAAGACATCTTATAGATCAATGAAAACAACCCCTTAACCACAACCTGAAATTTTCTAACATACAAACATAAGAAGAAGAAGAAAAAATTCTTGTAGGAAGAGGCTGCAGATTGTCTTTCCTTTTCAAACATAGAGCATGTTTGGCTTAGCATAAATTTTTATTTATAAATAAATAAGTAGTTTTGAAATGATTAAATTTTGTACGAGTTAAGTATAAAATAAATAAATTTTGACAGTAAGCTAAGATTAACATCAAAATATGCAACTGAGATAACACGTCCAACCAAAACAAACACTTACTTTTTACTTTTAAAGTTTTTTTTTTAAAGGTTAGCCAAACATGCTCTAACCTCATACCCCGTCATATCTCATTCAAAGGTAAGCAAGTAGTACCATCTTTTTTCCTTTCTTGCTTTTCCTTTTTCTTCAAGTGAGAAGTTCAGGTTGGTAGGGGCTGATTACGTTGGAGTATTTCACAAAGCTAACATTTTCCTTGCTTTATACGTACTCCTACCGGATTCTTGTACTACTTAATACTATCTTTGCCCGCTAAATACTTTGTGTTGTCTCGATTTTCTCCTTGAACCTGATTTGACTTGAGTTTATTTAGTTATGATATAGCAATCATCAGATATTATTATTTTTTTTTAAAACTTTTAGATTGTGATTTGAAAAAAACTTATGATATTCCCATGTTTCAAGATGTTATTTGATTTGTTTTAATGTCTTCAGTTAACAGTTTCATGAGATGTAATTCATAGTTTTTGTCCAAAATAAGAAGCAAAAATCATGCCTTTTGGTTTAGTTTCTGCATGGAACAAGCGCCGAAGAAGTAAATCAGAAGATCAGAACAATCCTTGTAAGTTTCTTCTTCCGATTCTTTTACCATGTAGAGTTTAATCAGAAGATTAGATCGCCTTAAAATTCCTACTATATGAAGAATTTTACGAGGCTTGTACTTGAGGGTGGATCGTAATTCTGATTGTTCTTTGCTTGTTTTCAAATTTTATTATTTTTCACGGGGCTTGAATTGTGGTTCTTACCACTGGAAAACATCCTGTTCTTTAGGGGTATATAAACCTGCAGAATGTTGGCAAATTGAATATAGGAATCCACCAGCGAAAAGGCACCATGCATCATCAGTTTTTACACTCAAAGAAATGGAGGAGGCAACATGTTCTTTCAGTGATGCGAATCTGCTCGGAAAAGGAGGATTTGGTCGAGTTTACAAAGGCACCCTGCGATCTGGAGAGGTGCATTTTAAAATTTATTAATTCTTAATCCTTACCGGTTGCATATTAAATTAAACCATATCATCTAAAAGCTTAAACCATTAAAAATTACTAATCCACTGCATTTATCAAATTCACAATTATCTTTTTTGCGTTAAAAGGTTGTAGCCATCAAGAAAATGGAGCTACCCGCATTCAAAGAAGCAGAAGGGGAGCGCGAATTTCGTGTGGAAGTTGATATTTTGAGCAGATTGGATCATCCCAATCTAGTAAACTTAATTGGATATTGTGCAGATGGGAAACACAGATTTCTGGTTTATGAATATATGCACAAAGGGAACCTACAAGATCACTTAAATGGTTGGTTCATTAACAACTAATACGCATTTAATAAGATAGATTGGACAGTACTCGACAGTATTAAGAAAGAATTAAGTTTAAAATCTTGTTTATATACTGTCCAGTCCTGTCTAATAATGATACATATTTGTCTCCTAATTGTCTTTCGACCGAGTTTTAGGAATTGGAGAAGTGAAGATGGATTGGCCTTTGAGGCTAAAAGTGGCTCTTGGAGCAGCAACAGGACTTGCATATCTCCATTCAAGTTCTGCTGTTGGAATTCCTATTGTTCATAGGGATTTCAAATCGACCAATATTCTACTCGACTCTAACTATGAGGCAAAGGTAAACAATTTAACGTTTACAAATTTTATGCTTGATGCTTTTAGCATGATCTATAGGTAGGAGAGAACTTGTTTAACAAGATAAATGCAAGTCCCCCGAAAATTGATCTCCGAGAACGTAGAGTTGTTGCAATGTTCTGATTACTGATTACTTAAGCAGATATCTGATTTTGGGCTTGCAAAGTTGATGCCGGAAGGCCAGGAGAATTGTGTGACAGCTCAAGTGCTTGGTACTTTTGGCTATTTCGACCCGGAATATACTTTGGTAAGGATCTTTCGTGGGTAATTCTTCGGAGAGGAAGGATTAACTCTATGGCTTGTTTGGTAAATTTGACTAGACAGCACTCAAACACTAAAGAAGGAAAAAGTTAAAATCTTGTTTATTAGTGTCCATGTCCATTGACTTCTAGTACTATTACCGAAGACGCTTTAAATGTACTGTACTCTAATTCTAATTCATCAAATGACAGACAGGAAAACTCACATTACAAAGTGATGTCTATGCATTTGGAGTTGTTCTGCTTGAGCTTTTGACTGGAAGGAGAGCAGTGGACCTGAACCAAGGACCAAATGATCAGAACCTAGTTCTACAGGTACCATAAGAATATTCGTATCGTAGAAAATCCTTAACTTATATCCAAATCCAATGATATCGGTGTGTTTTGTAAACAGCAATGGCCACTGTCGTTTCAACGTTGTTTTTCAGCGGACATAGTAGTTACAATATTAATTCCATCTCTTGATCCGTCTTCCATTTGAAAATTAACGATTTTATGACAGTGCAAAATAATTGTAAGCTTTTCAAACAATCCAGCGTGACGGATTTGAAACAACGTTAAAAGTATAATGCTCTAGGGAAACAACTATGAAAATATAATTATCATTCGAACTTTTTAAAAATTACATTGACTATTAAGAAACTGCTTTAAAATTAAATTGACCTAATGGTGGCAATCTAGCCGAGCAGACTCGGTTCATCAAAACGAGCCACAAGCCGCGCGAGCCGAGTTTGCTCGACTCGTTTTTTGACTAGCGGCTCGTGGGGCCGAGCCCACGAGCCGATTCGTCCAAAATCGATTTTTTTTTATATAAAAAGACGTATCTTTATATATATATATATATATATATGTATATATATATATATATATAAAGTGAGCATAGCCAAGCCGAGTTGAGCTACCGAGTACCCATTTTGGACGAGCTCGAGGCACGAGCCGAGCTTAACGAGCCACGAGCTCGGCTCATAAGGGCCGAGCCGCCACCCCTAAATTGACCCTTCGAAAAAAATTTAACATTCAGTGACTGGTGGGAAAAATTGAAATTAGCTTTTTACCAGTTGCTTTGCACAATCCAATAGATAAAATTCATTTTTTTTTTTTTTTTTCCTCTTCGATCAAGTACTTGCTAGTCCAACATATTTGTTAAGGTGAATTTGTCATCATTTGACAATATCAAATAAAAAAAGAAGTTTTAGTAATGCAAAATATACTCTAATGCTATATACCAGACGTGTCATATTTGTATTATAGGTAATCAATTGATGCACTTGAATGTTGCAGGTCAGACACATATTGAATGACAAGAAGAAATTGAGGAAAGTTATTGATCCTGAAATGAGTCGAGGTTCGTACACATTGGAATCAGTAATAATGTTTGCAAACCTAGCATCTCGTTGCGTCCGAACAGACAGTCGAGAGAGACCCTCGATGATGGATTGCGTGAGAGAACTCCAGCTTATTCTCTACACAAATTCTAAAGGACTAGGGATGGCAATGCATACACTCAGAATGATCTGATTTGCAAACTTCTTGCATTACCTTAAACCTCCAAAATGTAAAAATTGTTCAAGCTCGAGAAAAGACTAGGTTCATTCATGGAATTCTGAGATCGATAGAAAGTTTTATTCCATCTGAATTACTCATTTTCATACACAGGTTCAAACTGATTTAATTTCCTTGGTAATTTAAGGTTACCCCCACAAATTTGAAGAGAGAAACAATGAAATATTTTGGCAGAAATATATTTGTACTGCAATTTGATTGTGTATTTTAATGTTTGGGCAATAAAAGAATAAAGCCTGCAAGTTGTGTGCACGGTGGGCTTGTAAAATAGATATTACTCAATACCAGTCTCAGCTCGATTGAGTCTCATTTTATTTATTTGTGTGTGTGTGTGTTCAGCTTGCAGCAAACTTGTTCTTTCTCTCGATCAGGTAATGTGTTCGTTTCATAAATGAAGGTCATTAGTTCAAAATGAATTGATTCTCTCCAAGTAGGATTCGAGCATATGACCAATAAGTTAAAATTAGCCCTTGCAGCATACAAGTGATACAAGTCATACTACCAGTACAGATCTATGATCTTAGCTTCTTGCCATCCACAGAACATGTCAAACAGCTGCAGTACAAATCATGGACACAACATTCCTTGTAAATATGGTGTCATACCTTGTATATTCATTTTCCATTATTAAGTCTCCATTAGATGATGTATATATATGTGTGTAATTCTCATTGTAATAAGCATGAATTCAATTAATTCTAACATACGGTAAATCAATTTCTCCATTTTCTCTCCGTCACAAAGTTTCACAAGTTTTTCCATTTTTTACATGGTATCAGAGCGTGGTTGATTCGTTGATTCATTGATTCTGTGTTTTCCTTTTTTTCAATGGCAGAGCATACAAAGAATACTGAAAAGACTACTTCCCCAAAACCTTCTTCCCCTTTTCTTGACTTTTCCAATCCAAACAATCCATTTCGCATCGTTCATGGAGACAACACCACCATTATTCTTTTCAGCGTAGCATGATTACAAGCCATGAGACGAGCCTAAGAGCACGAAATAAACTTGGGTTCATCAATGGCAGTATTGCCAAATCTACAGATTCTGAAGAACTACTGGATGCTTGGGAAAGGTGCAATGATATGATCGTATCTTGGATCCAAAACTCGATCAGCACAAAGGTAAAATTGAGTGTTACTTTTGTTGATGATGCACATGATGTATGGAATGAACTCAAAGATCGCTTTACACAAAAAAATGGACCTCGAATCTTCCAATTAAAAAGGAACTTAGCTGGGCTTAAGCAAGAAAATGATCCAGTGAGTATATATTATGGTAAGCTTAAAACTCTTTGGGATGAACTTGCCATTTATGATCCTGTACATCCTTGCACTTGTGGTCAATTGAGTGTTTTAGATGCCAGAGATCAGAGGGACAAGGTTATCCAGTTTCTTATGGGACTAAATGATAAATATACGAATTCTAGAGACCAGATTATGCTCTTAGATCCGATTCCTTCAATCACCAAAGTATTTTCTCTTATTCAACAGCAAGAGCAGCAAAACCAGATCATTAGTTCCTTTCCAAATCCTGAGTTGATGGCCTTGGTTAGTAAAACCTCTTATCCTACTTATAAATCTAATGCTAAAACTAGTGCAAATGGAAGGAAAGAAAGACCATATTGTACGCATTGTCGGAGACAAGTTCATACTCTTGATAATTATTTTAAGATTGGCAATGTACAAGCTCCCATTTGCATCATTGCTGTCAAACTGGCCACACGATGGATATGTGCTACAAGTTACATGGTTATCCTCCGGGATATAAGCTAAGCTCATTAGTTTGCTGCAACACAAGGATTTTTCTACTGCTTTCCCATCTGTCAATCATGTACAGGTTGTTCATCAACCTGTTTCCAATGAACCTAAAGCTCCCAAGTTTTTTGGTATATCTCACTGCTTTACCTCCTTTGATCAAAATTATGTGCAATCTTCTAAAATTCCTTGGACAATAGATTCGGCTACTACAAATCACATGATCTGCAGTACTTCTTATTTTACCTCTATCATTTTTGAAGTTTCTTATTGTGTTAGCTTACCAAATAGTGCTTCCATTCATGTTACACACATTGGCAATGTTCAAATCACTAAAACAATTCTTCTCAAGAATGTTTTAAGCGCGCCATCCTTTTCTTTCAATCTTATTTCAGTTAAGAGACTCACTAAATCACTAACTTGCTGCTTGCTTTTGTTGTCTAATCGTTGTTTTATACAGGACCTCTCCACATGGACCACGATTAGGATGGGTGAAGTTAAGGGCAGTCTCTATCACCTTTTACCTAAACTTGTTCCTCCAAATGCCCTTACAGCGGTTTTGTCAGCTCATTCTCAATCTTTTTCAACTTCTGTAATGAATAATACTAGTGTTTCTAACCTTTGGCTCTGTCGCCTTGGTCACATTTCAAATACTAGGCTTACTTTGATTGATGACCCTGCTGTAAAAGGCATTTTCAATTCTAATAAAATTATTCCTTGCTCTATTTGTCCAATTACAAAGCAAGAGAAACTTCATTTTCCCATTAATCAACATAAATCCCTTGCTATTTTTGACATGATCCATTGTAATATGGGGCCATTGTGTAGTACCTGCCTATGATGGGAGCAGATTTTTCTTAACCATAGTGGATGATTTCTCACGAACCACTTGGGTGTATCTCCTACAAGCAAAATCTAAAACCAAAAAATGTCTTGAATCTTGGAGTTGAATTCCAAATGACTGAGTTTTTCAACCAAAAAAGAATCATTCACCAAAGGTCTTGTGTGGAGACTCCCCAACAAAACGGCATAGCGGAAAGAAAACACCAGCATGTTTTAAATGTAGCTAGAGCCTTAGGATTTCAATTTGGTTTACCTTTGCATTTCGGGAATGATTATATACTTACAGATGTTTACCCAATAAACTAAACCCTACTCCCTTACTTAGCAACAAATCACCCTATGAAACTATTTTCTCTATCAAACCTACGCACACTCACCTTAGAATTTTTGGATGTTTGTGTTTTGCTACTACCATTTCACATGGCTGAAAGAAATTTGACCCCAGAGGTAGACGGTGTGTCTTTTTAGGCTACCCATTTGGCATTAAAGAGTACAAGCTATTAGATCTCGCCACTCATATTATTTCTGTTTCAAGGAATGTCATCTTTCATGAACGATCCTTTCCTTTTCTCAATTCTTCTCATACTGATCTTGATTTACAGCATAAAAATTTATCTCCAATTTTTACTTCTCCATCATCTAATCCTATTGAATACCCCTTTCCTAATTTTATCTCACATTCATCTACTCTCACATTTTCTAACAACAACTCACAACCTTTAACCCATACACATTTACCTTCTCCTTCTCCTGCCCATACTACATCTTCTCCTATCAGTAGCTCTCCTCGTTTCTATACATCTGACAACACTCTTATTGTACCTATAACACCTTCACCGACTTCTATTGAGCTATCATCCGTAGGTCTACCAGAACACGTACAACACCTCATTACTTAGCATATTTTCACTGTGAAAAGTCTGCTTTAACTCCATCTACTCAATACACGGTTCAGGTATCTACTTCTCCTTCTACTTGTTCTTTTCCTTTGAAAAACTATATGTCTTACAATCATTTTTCTCCTTCTTTTCAAGCCTTTTCTTCTTCTCTCTCTACTGCTATTGAACCTACCTCTTATGACCAAGTAGTGAAAGACCCGGACTGGTGCACACCATGGATGCGGAATTGCATGCCTTAGAGCAAAATAATACTTGGGCTCTCACTGACTTGCCTCCTAAAAGAAGGCTAATTGACTGCAAGTATGTATATTAGGTGAAAAGAAACTTAGATGGCAATGTGGAGAGACTTAAAGCACGTTTGGTTGCAAATGACTATACACAATAAGAGAGAATATACTATATCGTGACTTTTCACCAATTGGAAGAATGGTAACAGTGAGATGCTTACTGTCTATTGCTGCCATTCGAGGTTGGTATTTACAATAGTTTGATGTAAACAATGCCTTTCTCCATGGTAACTTGGAGGAGGAAATTTACTTGAACAAACCACGTGGCTACACCAAGGGAGATTCTAATAAGGTAAGGTCTGCAAATTACTGAAGAGTCTCTATGGCTTAAAACAAGCCTCGAGAAAATGGTATGCCAAACTTACCTCATGTTTGTTAAATTTTGGGTTCTCATAGTCTAAGGTTGGCTGTAATCTTTTTGTCAAGTCTAGTATGATTCTTTTACAGTCCTTTTGGTGTATGTTGATGATATTCTCATAGCCAGTGATTCTCTTAATTCAATTTCAGTTTTGAAGGTATTCTTGAACGATTAATTTAAAATTAAGGATCTTGGTTCTATCCGGTATTTCCTTGGCATTGAGATTGCTTGTTCTCCTCAGGGCATTCACATTTGTTAGCGTAAGTATGCTTTGGACATACTTGCTGATTCGGGTACATTGGGTTCCAGCCAGTTATGGTTCCAATGGATCAGAATTTGAAGTTAAGCAAGAATACTGGAGCTTTACTGCAGGATCCTTCCATTTATTGCAGGTTAATATGGAAATTATTATATCTAACTATTTCACGGCCTAACATAAGCTATGTTGTTCACACTTTAAGTCAATTCATGGCTGTACCTACCTCAACTCATTTAGCTGCTGCCCATAAGGTGCTGAGATATATTAAGTAAGCTCCTGGTCAAGGCATTCTCTTTCCAACTGCATCTTCACTGCAATTGATTGTATATTGTAACTTAGATTGGGCCTCCTGCCCTAATACACGTCGCTCTATCACTGGATATTGTGTCTTATTGGGTAGCTCTCTCATTTCTTAGTAGCCTAAGAAACAATCTGTGGTCTCACGCTCCTCTGCTGAAGTAGAGTACAGATCAATGGCAGCTACTTGTTCTGAACTTACTTGGCTCCATTACCTTCTTGCCGATCTCCAAGTTTCACATCCTCAAGCTGCCAAACTCTTTTGTGACAACCAAGCAGCCCTTCACATTGCTGCTAATTCGGTCTTCTATAAGAAGACCAAACGCATTGAGCTCGATTGTCACTTGATTCATGACAAAATTATTGATGGTTCTATTATTACTTTTCCTATCTCCACTCATCTACAGCTTGCAGATCTTCTTACCAGTGCCCTACCTTCCTCTACTCTCCAGTCTCATTTACTCAAGATGGGAATAGTAAACTTCTATTTTCCATCTTGTGGGGGGGAAGGGGGTAGGGTATTACAACATATAAATGATACAAGTCATACTACCAGTACAGATCTATGATATTAGCTTCTTGCCATCCACAGAACGTGTCTAACAGCTACAGCACAAATCATGGACACAACATTCCTTGTAAATATGATGTCATACCATGTCATTTTCCAGGCATGAATTCAATTAATTCTAATATATAGTAAATCAATTTCTCCATTTTCTCTCTGTCACGAAGTTTCACAAAGTTTTCTACTTCTTACAGACGACTGAGACAAGAAATTGTATTCAAGTACATATACAACTTCAATTTTTTCTTCTAATTCTTGTCATATAGAATTAAACATAAATCATTTCTTAACCCCAATGATGATGAGGATGAGAGTTTTTCAAGTTAGATGTACTTTAATTTGTTTAGCTTATTGCATTCAACAACAATTTATTTTCTAAGGTTAAAACAACTACTACTTTTTCAATGTCTACCAACAAAATATTAATGAGTTATATAAAGTAATAGTCGTTGATGTTTATATTTACTACATTAATGGTCACTTGGTAATAATATTAGCAGAAGATCCTATTTGGCGCTATAAAATGTCAATGTATACCTAATGACTTTTTTATTAGGCCACTGTTCAACGATCTCAAGAGGAATTTCTTCTTATTCAAAATCATCAAAAATCTCCCAAGACTTTTATGTGATTTTGCTACCAAGAAGTTGATGTTTTTGATTTGAAATTCTCCTTCTATGAATTTATTTTGTAGTATGAAGACCTCCCTTCATTTTACCTAGGTTTGCTCTTTATATAACTCTCAAGATGCCTTGAGAAGTACCCCAAATAACCTTGAAGTTGGAGAGAAAATTAAAAAAAAAAAATTCATCTAGATTTGAAACCGAGGGAGGCCTCGACCAGTTGAGCACAACCTCGTCTGACCTTCAGGCAAATTAGCGCAAAATAACTCCTTCAGACACGTGGTGTTTTAGCTTTCTACGAGGCCTCAAACTTCTTTTCCCAAATTTAAACTTCAAGCTCCCAAACTTTATGGTTTCTTGCAAGTAAGTCCCACAACTTTTGATTTTGTTTGTTTCAATCCTTCAAATTTCGATCATGCACATATTGGTCCCAATACTTTCAATTTGATCAATTTGGTCCATCATCTTTTATTTACTTCAAATTTGGTCTCCAAGTTTCTAAAATATTCACTTTTGCTCACCAAACTCTACAAACGTAGAATTTGATCTCCATATTTTTGAAATCATCTTATTACATTTTGAAAGCTTTATCCTTTAAGCTCCAATTTAGATCCAGTCTCTTCCTTTTTCCACAATTCACCTCTAAGTCAAGTTTTTACCTATAAAGAATATTATGTACACTAATTAAAGTAGAAATACACTCAAATAATAAATATCAAGCATATTTAAGAACCTAAATATGCATGTAAAATACTCTTATCAACACCCTAAGTTAAACATTTGCTAATCTCGAATAAACAAACTACTTAACAACTCTAACACACGCAAAAGAAAACAAATACTTAATTCGCTAGGTAGCTCACTAAGAAGATTTCTTATTAAATTGAGCAATTTATTAGATCCAAATTTGTAATTAGCAATTTCTAAATTTGTAATTGTCAATTTCTGTATTAAAAATATGAGCTATTGAGTTGTAATTTAAATCAAAATAATTTGGGTTGGTAGAGTCTTAAAAGAAATCAAAAACAATTCAAGAAGATCAAGAAACAAAAAAAAAATATGGCTGCTCATTGTAAGCTAAGATGGCGTTCGTGCGCTCAAAATAGTAGTATCGTCGCTCGTTGGGCGCGATGCGAGCGGCGGAGTCACTGGTCACAAGTTCAAGGATCAAGCAGTGTATTTATCAGAGCAAAATCTTGATTCAATTTTAACAGTATTTTTCAATCATATTTCATCCCAAACACTACCTATTATAAATATGCAACCATAGATCCGTTTCAAAATGTGTTGAATCATTATTCATTATAGAAATCATATTATTGAAGATTCAAAACAGATCCAAAGATCTCTTGATTCAACCACTTGATCAATTATTCATAATTCATCCCAAACATTGTTTCATTATTGGTTGAGCCTTAATTTTAGTCAAGAGAACATAATTTGAAGATCAAATCTATATTCCAATATTTTCATGTCTCAGCCACATATAAAAACACAAAATGATCTAAAGATCAAATATCAAAAACCTTACATTCACCTTAATCCATTAGAGTTTTAAAGTTTGAAGAAGAGGCACTTGGAGTTCCAATGCTCTTGAACAAGTTCATTTTTTATGATCCATGCGGAGGAAAACGTAGGGTGGAGTTGCTAGAAATTACGGGTGGCACAACCCAAATTTTTTTTTGGTGATTTACAAGTGTCCAGAGTCAATTAAGGTTAGCAGTGCCTAACTAATTGTAAGTTAAGTTTTGTGAATTTTACTGGCAAGTTTGTCCGGTGGTTTTTTATGTTGAGAAGGGGTTTTCCCCCATGATCCTATTTGGTATTATTTACTTTATTGCATTTGATCTATACATTTATGTAATTGTTTAACCTAATGTTAATTGGAATAACTAACTTAATCATCTAAAAACAATAACTGAGTGACTTGTTGCTTATTTTTAATTAATTCTGCATATCTAGGTCTAAAATAATTCTCAAACAAGTGGTATCAAAGTTTAATTTTGTCTAGATGAATCAGTCACTTTTTGATTAAGGTTCTATGAATGGAATTTGAGAAAGAAAAGTTATACATAGAAGCTTTTTAAATTTAGAAGGTCCCAATAGCATTTGGTTTTACTTCATACTTTGAGGAATAAATTCATTTATTTACATGTTATTTCTTATTGATTTAAGGTTTTGAGACTTTCTTACAAGAGTTTAGTGTTACTTTTCATACATATGTAGCTTATACAATTTACTTCATACAGATTTAAAATAAACAATATGGGAAAAGTTTACTATTTATGAATTATGCACATATAAGTAAGCAAATAACTAGTCATTATATTATATACAATATTGTCAAAATCAAAATTATGGAGATACAAGACGCCAATGCTTTAAAATGGTGGAGATACATACCTTTGGTGGCCATCAGTAGATGTGTAATTAAGAGATTTTGCTTGCCAAGCACGTTCTTGAAGTACCATTTCTCTGAGGGTAGCTCATAAATGGCTTTTACAATAGCCCACTCTGAAGGCTCGAGCTCAAAATGGTTAACTACAGCTTCATAAAACACAGTTTAGTGATGCAAACAAGGTAGATGTATAATGAACAAAAGATCTTAACTAATGTTAGACTCACTGTACTTATGATACTGGGTCGGCATGGTAATTTCGAGAACCGCTTCCTCTTCCACTATTTGCTAACGACCTCTAACCCATAACCAAGATGACTTCCAGTTCTTTATCGAGGTCAGAATACCCCAGATGCAAGGTGAATGGGGACCTTAAGGGTTCATACAATACTACCCCTTACAATCCTCCCCCCACCCGCTCAACACTAAAGGCTCAGGACTGGAAAATGGTTTGGAACACTTGGGGGAAGCATATCTTCACCAAGAGTGACCTCTTTCCAAAGAAGAAATGTCCCTGCTAATTGGCTCCAAGCATTTGGCAGTAGCTGGGTGGGAGCTAAGTTGTACTGCCTAAGTATATATCTGAAGAATCTTACTACAACACACCCCTCTTTGGGAAAACAAACTCACTCGGCAGGGATGGGAACAAACATTTCAATGGTGTTAGGGACCATATACCACTGCCTAAAGGTCTCCACCTCACTATCTTTCACACATGTTAGCCACAAGGAAGCCTTCCACCTTACATTATAATCTATGGGGTCCTCTTGCATCATCTACGAACTGTGTGGACCCCCTATTACCTCCATAATTCTCTCAGTTGAGATTAATGGGGAAAACTAGCCTCAACGCTAATAAGCTCCATATTCACTTCCTTAGTAGAACCCCCCCCCCCCCCCCCCCCCCCCCCCCCCCCC
>CAIGRO010281552.1:0-26601 GCA_903798355.1 Fraxinus baroniana | reverse complement strand
ATTACCTTCAAAATAACATAGTCCGTGCATCGCACGGGCATAAACTAGTGAAATAAAAAAGAATAAATAAATAAATAATAAATTGCAATTTGCTCCTAAACGTTTTTAAAGGTTCAGAAAAAGCCCAAGCCGGGTTGAGCACCATTTTGGGACACCGACTTGAGCCCGGGCCGGCCCTTTACGCCAGCCCTTTAAAAAATTAATAATAATTTAAAAGTAACATATAGTTGTATGTTGCAAGCAGACAGCTATTAGCTACATGTGTGTTCGCAGGTAGGTACAAAATAATTTTTTTTTAAAAAATTAAGAAAAAAAATTAAATTTGACACGAAGAAAAAAAAAATCGAGCCGGCCCAACCCGTTAGGCTCGAGCTGCGAGCTAAGCCTCATTTTTTTGGCCGAGCTTCTGCTTGGCTCTGCTTGGGCACAAAAAAGCTCAGACCTGTTTTGCTCAAGTCGAACCAGAGCTTCAAGTTTCGGCTCATTGACATGACTAGTTCATCCAATTCTTGTATTTTAAAAACTAACTTAAAGATGTCTTTTGAAAATAATTTGCAGGATTATGTCCCGAAAACTTGGCTCGCCATTCCTATATACACAACAGTTCAAGTTTGTTCAAATTCCATTTTGTTTGTGTCAAAAGTCGAAGTTTACAATGAAACTTTTGAAACATCGTACGCCTATAGAAAGAAGAAAATGGCGGAGCAAGAGGTGGCGAAGTAGGCTCTCACCACTTTGCAAGAGGATGATGACGATGACGAATGCGAGACTCCAAAGTTTGCTGCTTTAATATTTATTTTTATTTTAAAAGAAAATTCAAAATTCATGTTTTTACATACCTAAATACAGCTTAATTCTTTATGAAAATTTCTTTCAAAATTCAATTTTCTCCTTACCTTATGTACACCCCACACCATATATGAATATGCCATTTTATTGCACGCAACCAACCGTATGTGCACACACACTGAAATGATCAATTTTTCATAGGAGTATTGAATAGTTACAAGTAAACGATTCGCATGGAACATTGTAATCATCCCCCATAACGTAAATGATTATATTGTTTATTCGCATGGAACAAAGTAATCATCCCATTTTGTTTGTGTTTACTTAGGTCAAGTTTTCCAAAGACGACGCCAATTTATTGACGGTATAAATTGAATCAAACGATTTTATTTTTGAAACAATTATAATAAAATATCAATATAAATATAATCAACAAATCCTCTTACTTAACTATGACTTTCAAATCCTAAATTCACAAGTCTATATGCTTCAATTAAAAAAAATGAGAAATGGATATTTGAAAGGAAGTTATTTTAATTGCATGCCCTTTTCTTTAAATGAGGAGGTATTTATAGATTTCCATCCAAGCATTGAGATAGTATGGTCATTTTTGCATTGTGCCAAATGGTGGCTCCTTGTTGGCTATCTTCCAACTAATTTAGTTATGAATTACATTCTATTCACTTTCACATGTGCTCCTTATTGGCATCATGTAGTTAACCTATGTATGGCGAACAGTTTGTGATCTTAACGAGAGGTTTTTGTTTCTTTGTTCCCCTCGCGCATTGTTTTATCCTTCGCCTAATCTCTAGCTAGCTTCGTGAACTACATTTTCATAGGTTAATAGAGAACATTACATATAAATTCATTGTATTGAAGAATCTTCTGGTTTTTTAATTAATAGTTATTCAAATACTCGTTTCGCTTCTTTATTGATCCAGTTAGGACTGGGCCAAGAAACTGCAACCCGCTAAATCGAACCGACCTGACTCATATTGAGTCGGGTTAGTTTGGTTTTAAAATCCTTATGGGTCAGGTCGATTCACTTCAAACCGACCAACCCTATTTCATATTTTCTTTGAAGCTTTGAAGCGGCGCAACCATTCTTCTTCTTGCCCAGATCTGACCTCCAAGAACACAGGTAAGTCCTCTCACTCTCTCTATATCACTGGACTCGTAGTTTCATCCAATGAGGTTGTTGAAGGAAACGATATTGGGAATAATGTCGAACTGATTAAAAAAATTGATTATTTAAGATATTTGTGGTGGAAATTGGGGATTGACAGGGGTTGATGTCGGCGACGACGGCGAAAGCGGAGAAGGACTGGAAGGGGGATTGAGTGTCTAGGTGGTGGTTTAGCGTCTGGGTGGATGTATTGAAAATGGGGGTTCAAAAGGAAGTGGCGGAGTAGCGGCGGACAAAATGGAGGAGGAAGTGATAGATAGTCAGGAAGACTAATGTCATCGGAAAGAAAGTGCAGAGGCAAAACCCGAGTCGAGACTTCGGAAAATGAGAAGAAGGGAAACTTCAAACCTTAAACCTAGTCGGATTATTCAAATAAAAAAACCTTAAACCTAGTCCAGTGATATTGAGGAGGCATTAAAAAAAAAAAAAAAAACCGACCCGACCCATTGCCCACCCCTAAATCCAATTATGATCTAACACTAGTCATTCCAAAAAATAATACATTTGAAGTCACTGAACTTCAGGTTCAATACAATGTTAGATTCAATTGTACTAAAGCTTCGAGCTTTTTCTTCTCTCTTTCAGGAAGTAGTAATATAAATTATTAGTTTGGCAACTTTATATATGTCACGATATAGTCAATTAATTTTATTAGGTTTTGAGACATTCAATAATAGACAAAATATTTATAAATCAAAATTATAACGATTCGATTTGTTTAGACCCACAAGATCTGAATAGTTAAACTATTCACAATTGAATCGTTCTCGCAATTAATCAATGACAGGATAATATATCAAAAATGGGCAATACTCAAACTGCTACCAAGAACTTACATCTTTTGTTCAATGTGAACATTTATTCCACTAAGAGAGAGAGACTAATAAGAATAGATTGGTCTAGCATCTCGTTCTTTATTTCTTTTTTCTTACGTCCCAAATTATATCTTACAAATTTGGAGGATATATATTATACATCTAAAGATCCAACCGTATATAACCATAAAAAACAGATATATTAATCTGATTATATTTTTCTTTCTAGGTAAACATTTAATTTTATATTATTCACTCGAAATATCTAAACAAATCTTCATATTTAAATATTGAGTTATTCAGGTTGTCCATTTGTGCTTATTCAAGAGTATCAACATAATATTCTTCTACACTATTTTTCTTCAAGAATACTCCCATATATTTTAGAATATTATTCAGCTCCAAGTTCGTTGCTCATTGACAAAAAAAGAAGATCAAATCTTGGATGTTTATCTATGAGGATGGAGAATATTCAGATGTTCGTGATGAAGAACTAGATGATGATCTAGATCCACCACAAAGACAGGGAAGAGAGCATCTCCGAATATATGTGATGATGTATATATATTTTTAACGTTACTTTATAATCTTTCGTACGACGAATTGGTGCTAACTATATGTTCTCTTATTCCTTTAGGTGCAAAGTTCAGGGACTGCTCGTGTACATCAACGTTCTCTTCCTACAAATCAAAGACCTCCATGCAATCGTCGAGCGTCTTGCAACCACAATGATATGTTGAGACAATTGTTGCACCACGTGGAGATGTTATCCGATAAATATGAAGAGATAAATAGGAAGGTCGATACTATGATGAATTGGATGAGACCGAGACAACATCTTGACACAAACCATTCATTTGGGACTAATGGAGTATTTGGGACCGAGAGAGATAACCATGAGGAGGTTGCAGGGAGCATTGAAAGGAAGACTGAGGTAGGAAAAGAGGCTGAGACATGGGGAGATTGGGAGAGAGGCAGGGAGTGCTGTGATGGAGACAGTGGTAGGGGACAAGGATGGGGAGGTTGAGACAGTGAAGATTGGGAGGGAGGCTGAGACATGGAACATTGAGAGGAAGATTGAGGCAGGGGTGCTGTGAAGGAGACAATGGTAAGGGACATTGAGAGGAAGGTTGAGGCTGAGGAGGAGGCTGATACAAGGAAGATTGGGATGGAGATAGTTGCAGGGAGCATTGAGAGGGAGACAAATATAGTAGCTATTGATGTGGGGACATGGATGTACACTAATGTTTTTACTCGCAAGAAGAGAAATTTGGATAAAACCTATCAACAAACTGATGCCTTGATGCAAGATAAAAGACTTAAAAAGGCTTCAAAGTTAGTTTCCTCTCCATACACGACTGGAGCTAAGTGGAGAAGACATGTTGATGTTGATCTTTTTCGGGATGTTGAGGTGTGAATCAAACTTATAACATTATAGTTCATGTTTGGTTTCAACCTATTACTTTAAACGAAAAGGAAGATGAATTTCATTACATACAATTCATCGTGTTCCACGACAATATTCAAGTGAACTGTATTTAGTTTCTAAGTATGTGACTTACAATAACGTTTAATGAAAGATATATGAATTGATTTGGATAAGCTAAATCATAATGTTTTAAGTATTTAGTCGATTGACTTGGATAAATTAAATCATAATGTATAACATTCTAAATCGTGTTTAGTTTGATTTCAAAATATTTTGTTAAAAATGTATTGAAAAATGAGCATATGATTGAAAACGAGATGAAAGTCGTTATTTTGCTGACGTTAGCAAAAGTACTAAAATGACTCCGTCTTTTAAAGTGATTGTGATCGTTTTCTTGTAAACGACTGGAGTCATTTTTGTGAAACACTGAAAATGACTTCAATCGTTTGAAGTCGTTTTAAATGATCGTGATCGTTTTCCATTCATCGCATGTTATATGAACTAAAGGAAAATACAAAAAATTGCCCAACATTTATAAAACACAATTTTGGCATGAATTACGACAAAAGCTCACAATATAGAGCATACATTGTAATAAGTAGAAATCAATTTACATTGTTTATCTAAACGACACGAAATCAATCTAACAAACAATACACTAGTCCTCCAATCTTCTATCAACTAAAGGTATTTGACTTGTGCATGTTAGTCGGTTGTGTCTAGTACGACACACTTACTACTCTTGTACATTTTTGGAATCTCTCCAATAGATGGAATCTTTGTTGTTTTTGATGTCCACATCGTCGTAGTACTAGCAGCGAAAACACATTGAGGAAGCCAAAAATTTCAGGAATTTCCCAATCAACTTCATTTGGCACTGGAAAAATAGTATCATTGTAAGCCACTCTCCAATATTCAACGGTATAATACAGAGAGCAAAGCAAGTAAATTAAATAGACACTCTTCTTCGCCGCAGCTACTGTATGCTCGCATGGTAAATGTTCTAATTGAAATCGTCGACAAGTACAAGTTTTTTCATCTAAGTTAATAATGAAATTCATGGTTTCGTTCATCAAATTATACGTGAACTGGTTGATCGGCTCAACAACAAACTTTTTGGCTTTATCAAGATTCTTACGTAATTTCTTTTCAATTATTGGCGTTAGAGTGCTTGTACAGCTTTGCGCATTCACACGTCTCTCACAAAACCATTTTTGAAATCTTTTCCTAATACTCTCAATCATTTGGCTTTATCAACATTCTTACGCAGCTTCTCTTCAATTATTGGCGTTAGAGTGCTTGTACAGCCCTGTGCATTCACACGCCTCTCATAAAACCATTTTTGCAATCTTTTCCTAATTCTCTCAATCAATGGAAGTATCGGATTCTGATGATCTTTCTTAAACATCGAATTCAGCAACTCTGCAATGTTCGATGTCATGATATTGTAACGATTCCCCTGAAAGTGTGACCTGACCCAAGTAGAGAAACGTGCTTTGACTAAATAATCCCAAGCTTTGATATAAATTTTCTTAATTTCGCTTATATAATTTCCAAATTCTTCTAAAGTATATGCTTCTGCTGCTTTCTTAAAAAGTAGGAAAATCTCGATTTTTCGAGTTACAGTCCTTAAGTTGCCTTTTATATGATAGATGTGATGATCATGATGAGCATTTTGATAGACAGCTTGAACTTATTGATAATACTTGGATGTCGATCATATATAACAACAAGACCTTCAGTATCCCCCATTACTTCTTTCAACTTGGTAAAAAATCAAGTCCACGATGCATCATTTTTAGAATCAACTATAACCCAAGTAAGAGGATAAATCTGAATATTTGCATCTTGACAAGTAGCAACATATCAGCATACCTTTATATTTCTCGATTAAAAATGTTCCGTCAACGACAACTACCTTCCGCATTGAAGAGTGAGATCCGTGAATGCAAGGTCCAATGGCCATAAAAAAGCATTTCAAGTGAATCTCACTGTCAATCTATAAAGACGATGCTGTTCTAGGATTAGTTCTAGCCAAGTTATGAGAATATAAGCTCAATTTAACTCAAAGCTTTCAAATTACATTCTCATGACTTCCACGCCCTCTGATAACTCATGTCTACCCCGAATTCCCGACACATGTCATTTATAATGTTTGCAGGTCCATATACCGTGTTGGAATTTTGAAACTTAGGCATTATATGTCTTTCAACAGCCCACAATCTTGCCTGTCTATGATCATTTTGACAAATACTCACACAACAAGTATATTCACGTGCATACTTGCGAACTTGAAAGTAATCACAATTTTTGAATTTAGTTGCTCGTAAAAGCCATTTGCAATTTTCATCTATGCAAACAATTGTATAGACTTCTTTATTTGATTTCTTTACTTTGAATTCAAAGTTATACTTCATTGCAAGAATGTGGACTTCTATCATAAGATCTTTTTTGTGTTGAAAATTTGGCAATCTTCTAGATCTGTATATTCGGGAATCATATATGATGTAAGAGTTGAAGCTACAAGGTGCTCGTTTGTAAAAGATCTTCTTCTCTGTTGTTTTGCAGCATCTTAGATCCATCTGTAGAGAAACAACAGTATTACCATTTTCAGTGATAATATCTACATTATTGTCTTGGGCTATCTCCAACTCATCCCAATCAATATTCTTAGTCTGATCCACTTCATTGTCATCGGCTGCTTGCATTTCACAATGAAGATTGTCACCTACATTTTGCATTTCACAATAAATTTCATCGTTTTCCACTTCATGAAATGAATAATTATCTTCTTCTTGTGGATGCTCAACTAAACGTTTGTTCACAAGGGTTACACAAATGGGACAATTTTTTTTTTTTAGAGATAGCAACCACTACACTTACCTATCTGAAGTAATTTTAATTGGAACTGTAAACTGTCCGTTTTCAGAGAGAAGAAATATCATTTCAATTTCATGCGAAAATGAATCAACTTTGCAAAGATTTAGCACTTTACAGTACAAATCATGATATAAAGTGTCTGAAGATATTGGAATTCCTTCCACAATTTCATCACTCCAACTTCGTTTCCATGTCCATTTTCCTTAATCATCATTAACAAAATCACCAAAATAAAATATAGAAACCCATGTTGTTGAGTCAATATCTGTAATTAGAATAGTAAAATTTTAGAATGTCAGGAAATAATCAATCACATTATCAGTCGTTTTTATGGTTGTTTTAAATAACTGTGATCGTTTTACACGACACCGATCGTTTAAAATGACAACTGTAATAAATCTGTAGTTAAAAAATATATGAAATTTTGCTTTTCAAAACTACTTGAGATCGAAAAATATATTCAAACACTTAAATAAATACAAATGACAATGAAAATATAAATAAATAAAACACTAGACTAAAAAATAATTAAAAGTGAAAATAATATCTTACCATTATAAAATGTAGAAATATAAGGGTCTTTATACTTCGAGTAAAATTAGATTAAAAGAAGAACAAAGAAGTAGAAGATTATAGATAAATTAATGAAGAAGAAGAAATCTGGAATTTTTGGAAGAACAAATTAAACTAACGGTTATAATTTTAATTTGAAAAATGAGTATTATGGTCATTATATAGTAATGGCATTTGAGATATTTCAACAATATTTAAAAGGATAATATGGATATTTTACCTAAGGCCTCGAAAACTTTTCTATAGTTAGGCCTAAATTTTTTTTTTTGAAAAGTTTGACTAATCCTTTTATAAAAATTCCCCATCTTTTTAAGATCGAACGTGCGATTAAATTTTAAAAAATTGCTATTTAATTTTTACTTGACTTTGACTTCTATTTTTTTGATACAAGAGTTTCATGAAAATATCACTTTGTTAGCTTTTTTTAAAAAGCTCTTCTAATCAAATAAGATATTCTTGATTTTTTCACAAATGTTCAAAACAATTTCTTAATATCAAAAATATTTTTTTACTTTCAATTCTTCAAAAAATTATTATTTCTCTAATCTCAAAGCATGTTTGAGTCACATTTTTGTCTAAAATGTATTTTAGAATAATATTTTGATAGAAAATGTGCTGTTAAAAATAAAGAAAGATTTTAAATTTACATTTAATATTATTTTACTGAAAAATGTACTATTGAAAAATAAGCGATATATTTTTTAAAAATAAAGAAGACAAAACAAAGGCCTAATCCGAATATCCGATTCCTATCACCCCGCAACCACCCATTTTCACTAAATATTTATTCCATCAATCTACTTCAAAGAGCGTGTATTCACTTTCCATGTGAAATAAATATCTTTCAGGTTTCCTCCAACAATCTCTCAGATCTTGATTTTCTAGATTCCTACACTTCTTGGTCTGATCCAATGAAAAATCAGCGTGTCATTCACGCTCCAAGACACATCG
This sequence comes from Fraxinus baroniana, assembly GCA_903798355.1. NCBI lineage: Eukaryota > Viridiplantae > Streptophyta > Magnoliopsida > Lamiales > Oleaceae > Fraxinus > Fraxinus baroniana. The sequence continues at coordinate 17,978 of CAIGRO010281552.1, read as the reverse complement.
TGGGTTCTGTGTCCCTTAGGACAGAGATACAAATATACATACATATCTTGTGTGCGAGAATTATTGAAAAATAAGTTTTTTTTTTTTTTTTCTTTTTTGGAATATTTACGAAAAAGACCGTCGGAAGCAAGTCAGCAACATTATTTATCCTTTAATAGAATAAAAATGGAATATTATAGCTGAAAACAAGAAAATAAGATCCACCTCGGTCGCCGGCGGCGAGGAACCCCTTTTCACACAAAAACACGTACTACTCAAAAATCAAATCTTTCTTGAAATTCCATATTTTGATTTGGATTGGTTATACAAAATCTTGAAATTTTTGTAGAAGAGAAAATTTGTCCAACGTAATTTTCAGTACATTCAAGAAGACGGAATAAGAATGAGAGAAGAAGACTCCAATTGGTTTGCCAAATGGGAAGAGGAACTGCCTTCACCTGAAGAACTGATGCCCTTATCCCAATCCCTAATAACCCCTGATCTAGCACTTGCCTTTGATATTCGGAATCATCAATACCAGAGCACGCCGCCTGCGCAGCTGCCGCAATCCACGGTTCTCTCCTCTCAACCCAACTCCTCGGCGGAATTTGACTCGGCTGAGCTGGGTGGAGGTGGAACTGGAGGAGGAGTCGGGTTGGCCTCAGATGAGCCGGCCCGCACCCTGAAGAGGCCGCGGCTCGTGTGGACGCCACAGCTCCATAAAAGATTTGTAGATGCTGTGGCTCATTTGGGGATCAAGAATGCTGTTCCTAAAACCATTATGCAGTTGATGAGTGTGGATGGCCTTACCAGAGAGAATGTTGCTAGCCATTTGCAGAAGTACAGGCTTTATCTAAAGAGGATGCAGAGCATGTCCAATAATGGAAGTGGTGGCAACAATAGCCCTGCAGCACTGTCTGCTTTAGGAGTCGACCCTGCGACCGACCGTTTGTTCGCCAGCTCCCCTGTGCCGGCGCATTTTTTGCACCCAAACAGGCTGAATTCTGATCATTTCATGCCCCTTGTGCCGGTGGCCTCAATTCAGCATCATCATCCAATGCCGGTGGTGGGGCCAGGGCCAGGACTGCACCACCATTCCCAACAGCAATTTAGACATTTTGGGACTTCACCTTCGAATGGGCAGTTTGAACATCCGTTCATTAGGCCGTCACAGGCAGTTCATAGCAATAATGGTTCTGTTATTGCACCACATTTGGAGGATTTGGAGTTGGCCACTCCCACAAATGGGAGGAATATTCTCTCTCTTTTTCCAACTTGCGATGTTTAAATGCGAACATCTGCATTTACCTAATCAGTTTCGTTTCTCGGCCTAGTGAAAATCTGTCATTGAAGTTACAATTTAGTGTTAAGACATTACTGTTAATGGTGTTTTTTTAGCTATTCTGATGCAGTAAAGTTGAGTTATTGGCATCCAAATGACATGAAATAAACTTGCTTCTTATGTTCGTGCATTCAAAATCTCACTTTATGCCTATTGGAATCAGCAATTGCATGGTGAAAATTCCGTTGTTGGTTAATACAGTCCATTAGTGTAAGTCAACTGTCAAGTTATCGGCATGTTAGCTTCTGATTGCAGATATTAATCCGTGTAGTAGTATTTTTTATTTTTTTTTGTTGTGGTTTGAAAATATTTCTCTTGTTTCTTAGTTTAGTATAGAATCGAGAACTACTTCTAAATTGTGTGGTTTTAAAGTGGACATATAAACCTTAATTAAGATTCTTTTAGAAGAAGAATGTCATGAGGGAGGCACAAAGGGGAATATCAGTTGAACTGGGGAAGAAAACGACAGAGAAGCTCCAGAGCAAGGAAGAGGAATGAAGAAGGAACTTCAATGGCTAACTGAATTTCAAATTCTGGACAGCGTCTTTGTGTTGAGTATTAATTGTAATAGGTTAAGTGCTTTTTTATAAAAACGTGTTTCCAAAAAGTCAATTCCTTTCGGTTATAAGATCAGGTGATGGAGGGAAAAGGTGTGGAGAATCATTTTGGAGGATTCCGTCTCTGAACTTTCTCCTTATTCTCATTTCTGTTTTTCTGTTTCTGTAATTGCATTCTGAGTTTTCAATTGGAGTGCTGGGTGTTAAGAATTTCAATTGGAATCTGTCCGAGTTGTTAAATTTTACAAGTTTTGATTGATAAATTCAGCTCATCCATCACAAATCCCAGTTATTGGGGCTCAGCTATGAGATACAATACAAACAAGGGGTGGAAAATCAGGTGGCAGATGCTCTATCTAGAAGGGAGGAAAAGAATTCAGGCGATGCCCAACTACCAAGGAGATAGGGAGGCTCAGGCTAAAATCACCGCATTGCTGCTTGATAGCAACTCAGAACCGGACTGCCACTACTTGAATGGGCTAGAAGTACAAAACCAGAGTTTACATTGGCTCAAGCGGTGACATCAGGAAGAATTTGATAGCTGCCATACATTCCTCACAGGAAGGGGGACACTCTAGGATACAAGCTAGTATTCACAAGGCCAAGTAACATTTTTTTGGCCAGGGATGAGAAAGGACATCAAAAAGGAGGTCTTGGAATGCAACACCTGCCAAAGATGCAAAGGTGAACATGTAGACTACCCAGGATTATTGTAGCCCTTACCAACTCCACAGTATGCTTGGAGTCACATCTCCATGGACTTTACCGAAGGTATGTAACCTTGGTGGTAGTGGACAGATTCACCAAGTATGCACATTTCCTACTGTTATCCCACCCCTTCTCAGCCCCAACTGTTGCCAAATTATTCTTGGATAACATCCATAAGTTGCATGGTTTGCCCAGAGTATTATCACCGACAGGAATAAAGTGTTCACAAGCGAATTCTGGCAGGAGTTGTTTAAATATCTGGGAGTCAGATTACAGCTAAGTTCAGCTTACCACCCCAAACTGATGGACAAACCAAAAGATTAAATCAATGTCTAGAAATGTATCTGCGATGCATGGTATACAAGCAGCCTAGACAATGGAGTAAATGGCTCAGTTTGGCTGAATGGTGGTATAACACCACCCTGCACACTGCCATTAAGATGACACCTTTTGAAGCTTTGTATGGTATCAAACCCCCTCAGTTGGCCTTAGGGCCCTACCAACAGATCTCTAATACTCCAGTGGAGGAAGTATTGCTGGAAAGACATGAGATGGACAAAATCCTGAAGGAGAATCTAACTCAGGCCAGTGCTAGGATGAAGTTTTAGGCAGATAAGAACAGGAGTGAAAGGGAATTTCTAATAGGAGATTGGTTGTACCTGAAATTACACCCTGATGCACAACAAACAAACTGTGGCCAGAAGAACCAACAAGAAGCTTTCTGAGAAGTACTATGGACCTTATAAAGTGATTCAGAGATTGGGGAAAGTGGTTTACAAACTGGAATTACCTTCTGCTGCCCAGATCCATTTGGTCTTTCATGTATCGTCACTTAAGAAAAAAAATTGGGGCGAAAGAAGTTGCATCTGTGACACTACCAACTTTTCTACCTTGGGGACAAGGTCTTTCGAAGGGGGAGGGATGTCATGATGGAGGCACAAAGGGGAATATCAGTTGAACTGGGGAAGAAAAGGACAGAGAAGCGCCAGAGCAAGGAAGAGGAATGAATAAGGATTAAGGAACTTCAACGGCTAACTGAATTTCAAATTCTGTACGGCGTCATTGTGTTGAGTATTAATTGTAATAGGTTGTGCCTTTTTATAAAAACGTGTTTCCAAAAAGTCAATTTCCTTTCAGTTATAAGGTTAGGTGAGGAAAGGAAAAGGTGTGGAATCATTTTGTAGGATTCCGTCTCTGGACTTTCTCTCCCCTCATTTCTGTTTTTCTGTTTCTGTAATTGCTTTCTGAATTTTCAATTGGAGTGCTAGGTGTTAAGAATTTCAATTGGAATCTGTCTGAGTTGTTAAATTTTACAAGTTTTGATTGATAAATTCTGCTCATCCATCACAAAGAAAAACAATTCTATTGTAGTATGAACAACTTAGATATCGTGACAGCATTTCCTATAGTTTCTTTTTTTATGTTCAATAAAGTCTTTGCATGATTTATATCTTTTTCTTCTGGTAACTTTATAAAGCATACATTCTCTTAGCTATTTGTTCTGTGAAGGTTTTATTTGGTACTTTTTCGTATCTGCATGTTATGTATGCTACCAGAGTTAAATCGAATGTGCAGTTTCTTCATTTGAAAATGCATTGAAATAACTTTGATTGCTATATACCTTCGCAGTGCTGCTGAAGTCAATGCTTTATACTGTAATGGCTTGTTAGTAACTAAAATCTTGTGTTCAGTTGTATATTTAGTAAAAAAACAGTTAGAAAGTGAGGCTGCCTGGAAATTTTGCTGCTGCTTGAGTTCAGTTCCTAGCACGGTGCATTTGTTTTACTAAGTTAAACTTTATATCCCCATAATTCTCGTTCAATCTCTTAAGAATCTTGACATTTTACTGATACTGCATCACCGTGAATGCCTATATTAGCTTGTTTGATATGCAATTAGTCGTTTTATTTATTGTAGATAAGACACACATGCACGAAAATTTTATGCTATCGAAATGAAGTTTAGTTAAATACAGTACAAGGTGTATTTGATGTACGAAGAAATTTTCAGTTCGATTCTAAATATAACTTTACAGTTTTCTATATCGTATTTCATGATTTATGTGATCTTTTGTGGGTTTCACTCGACTAACACAATGACTGTCACTTCGTAACTAGATTTTATTTCTAGTGTGAATCGTGTGGAAGTAGCTGAAGCACTGAAGGTTGGACTGATTCAAGCAAAGGTACCAAAAATCTGGTTACAGAATGTATGCTTGTAAAATGTTTGATAGGTTGATGAACCCAACATGAGAGGACAGACGAAGTTGGTGACATGCTTTCTTTTTCTCAATTCTTTATACCCTTGTATGTCGAGCGTACTGGACATCATCCACCTAGGGTGACAAACGAGCCGAACTACTTGCGAGCTCGACTCGACTTATTTTGGTAATTTTTTTTTAGAAAAAGAACAAACTCGTGAGACGACTCAGCTCGGATCATGAGGCCCACAAGCCAAAAGGCCAGACCAGGCTTAGGATTTGAACAAGCCAATCTCGGGTATTTAGAGGCTAAGCTCAGTGCCACCATATCGCCTCGTAAAAAATTGAAAATTTAGAACCCTGGGGGAGCATTACTTGCCACAACTTTTGTGTTAAATTTACTACATCCGTTTGCATGATAGAAGTATTGTTGATTTATAAGATAAAATAAATAACCAAATAGCACCATTTAATTAAATAGATAAAATGATTTGTCTTATAATTTTTCATAAGAACCACGTCCAATTTGCTAACGTAGAAAATCCTCTCGTGCTAATTGTACAGTCCGTAGCATATTTAGCAAATTAAAGGAAAGATTTTGTTACTGAATGTACTCTGATACTTGAGTTAGATGTATAAGAATCTGTTTTGCTTTCAAAATTTTCTTACCATTCCCGTTGTGCTTAAACTAGCATTTCTATAGAAGCACCGAGAGAGCAGCCAGGTTCAGTCATGCTCGATTACCATAGCATACCAAGAGTCTCATGAGTTCGACCAGGACATATGTTCAACATCTGAAGTTGATTTGTGGCATGATGACCATGAAAGTGCCTATGGACGAGAAAGAAAGGCGCTATATAAAAGGTGTCATTGCCACCTAACCTAAAATGTACAGTACCAAGAAAGTCTGTCCTAGCTGAAATCGGGGCATCTCCTAAAAACTGGAGTGAAAGGTTTTGATAATCAACCTTGTAAAGTGCATTCAGTATTTCAACTACAATGTACTCAATGAACTTCGATAATTTCGCTGCGTGTTTTCTGCATTTAACAACCAAAATGACTCCACAAGGATAAAGTTACCTCTAGCCAGTTATATATTAGGGTCGGTCGACCCCTTTATGATTGAGCAAAATACCTGATATGGCAAGGCTGATATAGCAATAATTATAGTCACAAACAGAACATTCTGGAAGCATTAAATCTCTCTACAAACAATATAGTCAGTCCAGAAGAATATGGAAATTGAAGCTAAATAAAAATACCAAGTTTACCAGTCTGACATTTCATCTAAATCAATAAACTCTAAGATCGGACAAAAAACAGTATCTCATTCAGTAATACAGACATTCTCCTCCCAGCTCATAATTTGATTGTCATGGATGGTTCTGGGAGTATTCAAAACTTAGTGGCTGCTGATAGAAGGGAGCCTACAACAAACAGAGAAGGTTGAATTAATTGAAAAATTGCAAACAACAAAAAGGATAATTAAAACAACTGTTCTCCATATGCATTAGTCAACAGAACTTTTCCTTCTTGTGCAGTAAAAGCTCACATTTTCCAATACAAAAATCCGTAGTGATCCCAAAGAGCGACAAAAGAAGTAATGAATAATCAGCAGATGCCTACCTGAAAAAAGGTCTGCCTCATGTGATCACATGAGTGTGCATACATCATCGACTGGGTTGGCCACTGCATGTATAAAGCATCCCTAGAAGTCTGATTCAATCCCATTGCATGGTAAGGGCTCATAATGGGGCTCCTGTAATTGATGGAAGCTTGAGCAACAGGCATCTGACGCAGCTGAGGAATAACAGAATCATATTGCACATATGGAGGTGGGAATTTTGGCACATGAATAGGTGCTACATTGAAACTTTGAATGCTCGGTAAGTTCTTAACATATCTGCATTAGCATGACATCGAAGAGGCTAAATGCATCAGCATCAATATATATGGTAATACTTTGAAACATCATTAAGTAAATATGCTACTTATGATGAAATTTCATAATATTTAATTATCTCCTATAAATGTTCTACAAACTGAAAACGGGTGGTGCTTTAGAAGTATTCTACCAACATAAGATCAAGTGTAGTGGTTGTAAAACTGCAAGTTAATAAGATTGAGAAAAAGGGAACAGATTAGGACCATGGCTAAATAAATAGAAGCAACCAGGATCAAAAGAAACCTGACATACGCAACTCACTCAATTACCTTAGATTTGGTCTCTTGTCAATTGTGTTTAGCAGGGAAGTTGCAAGAATAAGTGTGTGGACAAATTGTACATTAGAAGAGGAGGACACCACCTAAGATTGACAAAGAAGCTAAAGGACTAGAGTTCAAAGTTCAATCAACCTTCAAATGACATAAGCATAGCAGAGGAGCTATATACCTTATGAGATCAAAGATAATTGAAGATTAATAAATTGGTATGTGCAAACATGCCGAAAGTAAGACGTAGTAGATATATCTTCAACTAATTAAAGAAAATGTACACATCCTCTAGGGATCAATAGTGAAAAGTTGGGATGCTGAATTCTTTGGGAAATGGGAAAATTTCGATCTACTTCTTTGAGCGTGCTGGTTAAGGCAACAATTAGCTTGTGGAAGAACTATACATTATTAAATGATAATTTAAAATAACAGTCAAATAGACATTAAAAACACGTCAGTAATATCGTGTTTCATTACAAATAAATAAAAAGAATAAAAAGTATATGGTGGTTGTATCATGACCACAAGTACCACAAGAAGATACAGCATTTTGAGGAGACTGCTGAAACTTTTACAGAGTTAACGAGCCATGGAATCTTCAATAAATAGGAACATGTAGATCTAGATGTGCATGCAGCAAGGAAAATAAAAACTTAAATCCTTCACTCAATTAACACTGCCCCACTATATTTATTTAGAGATTAGAACCTCAGGAATGCATAGCTATCCACAAACTTGTACCATTTTTTTCAATACATACCTCTTGTAACTTCTATCATAATCAGGGTCAGTGCGGTCCTTCTCCCTGTCCCTAAAAATGGCTACTCTAGAAGAAGCACCAATTTCCCTGCTGCCCAGACTATTCTCACCATCAACTACCAAGTTCATTGAAACTTCATTCTCGCCCATATTCAGACTTTTCCTATCAGAAGCAACCCATCCTGATGCATCTTCTGACTCAGAACTATTTGGACTGCTGAAAATACGAGCTCGAGCTCTGTCATACTCCTCCTTCCTCTCGTCCACTGTTCTTACAGGACTTCTTTTAAGCCCTAGTCCATTGACATCATTGGATGAAGCTTTAGAAGGCCTCGGCTTTAAGACAATCTTGATTTGATCAAGTTCATCAGTTTCAGACTGTCTAGCTGGTACATCTGACAAACGGACAGCAGGAAACTTACTTTCTGGCTTCTTTAAAACCAAAATCCGGGTTCCCTGACCATCTACAGCATTGTCCTGAACCATGGTCTGCAGACCATAGTGTTGAGCAACACGGTGTGCTGCAAGACGAAGGTATGAAGTAGGGAAGTGCGGAAACTCAAAATGATGTAGGCCAGAATTCTGCAAGAACTTTTGTACATCGAGCTCCATTCGCAGAACTGATAGAGAAAAAAATAGATAAGATCTCAACTAGTTATCCTCGACAATAATAGCCATAATAACAACAAATAAAATAAAATAAATACAGCAAATCACCGGGCAAAAAAAAAAAAAACCAATATCATAAAAGAATTTCAGCAAATTAAGGTCCAAGTAGCCGCACAGATGGCCACAGTCAAATATAAAATGCATACCCAATTTTAAGGAATATGGGAGCTTCAAAACTCTGCAAGAATTTCACCAGTATATTGCAATATTATAATGTAGCTTCGTCCTTATTTATATCTGTTGTTTCATTGTCTTCTGGAAACTTAACAAGGAAACTTCTTTCAGGTTTTTCACTACATCAAGGTATAATCAGTTCGTCTCGTCACGAGCCAAGCCATAGGCCTTCTTTAGAGGGAAAAAAGGAAATTGATTATTTATTTTTTCTTTAAATATTTTAATCTCTTAAATACGATAATTTGAATGTAATCTTAAAGAATACAAATGCTTTGATTTCAAGATTTATAAATATGAAATATCCATTTGAAAAAGTACATTCATACATTCATTTGGAAAAATACAATAACTAACATTACATTATTACAATTTACATCCATTTCGAAAAATACAGATTAACAAAAATGTAAGAGAGATAGTGAGCAATAGCGTTTAGATATTGAGAAATAGGGTAGTGTAGAAATAATAACAGAATATTGATAATTTGGTATAGAAAATTTGTGAAATGATATAGGTATTTATAGAAGAAAATTAAGATTTTTTTTTAAATAATTAAATTCATCAATGGATTTTGAACATTGTCTCACAACGTTCAAATTCACTGAATTAGGCTGCAATAAGCCTGAACTCAGTGATGGACGCATAACAGTGATACATCCATAACCTGCAAATTGCAGAATTTCAGGGCTGTTTAGGCCTGCAAAAGCAGGCTGCCCGCTTGCTCACACGAGCCGGCTCGTGAATTTGAAGGTGGGCCTGGTTCACCACATTAATAAGGAAGCTCGGCTCGGTCCTCATCCCGTCAAAAATATGGGCAGGCTGGATTTTCTAGTGCCTGTCCATGGGGCTCGCAAGCTGCCTAGCTCAATTGCCACCCGTCTATGCTTTTTTATGACAAGTGCCTAATTCTACATATAGACGAATTATTCATTAAAAGGTGTCAACAGTTATTTCTATTATGTCTCCTATAATTTACAATAATAACAACTCGCTTTTAGACCTTGTCATCAACATGTTGAGGCAACATTATATGATGCATCCAAGACAACCATAACATCATACTTCTTCACTACATCTTTAACTAAACAACAGAAGCAAAAATTAATAAGCAAAAGTTCAATGCAAGGTGACAATAATAATAATAGCTTATATTAACTAACCATAACCAACTTATGTTAAGCATCCAGTAGAATATTTCAGCTGGTCCAACCATCAAACTATAGATTAATGACTGTTAAGATTCATTGCATCAGGTGAAATTACCTTGAGAAATAATAATTCAGTTCTACAGTTAGTCAATTAGGTATTTCTATTCTTAGCTGTTCAGAGAATTAATTAGCTCAGCTATTCCTAATTCAACTTTCTCAAGATTTACATCTATTTATCCCCCACAATTTCCTACATCCAAACACGCATCTTATATACAAAATTAAAACCAAACGACCCATAATCAAACATCAACAGATCTAACCCAACCAATTTAAAATTCCAAAATTCCCAAATATTAACCCTAATCTAAAACCAAGAATCCAAGTATGAATACCAAACAAATCTACTTAACCATAATACGGGAACAAAATCAAACAAGGTGTAACAATTAAATTCAAAAGCATGAAGATACATGAAGAGATAAAAGAACCAACTAGTTAATCGATGACGAGGGTTTTGAAGAGCCTCAACAAGGAACGGATCAACCATTGAAACATAAGCAGGAAATTCCTCCTTTTGCTCCATAAAAACACCCTTGTCATTAACTTCAACAGCGTCCTGCGGCACTTGAAATGAATCTTGAGAAGTCAAATCCATATTACAAGAGAAAATATTTTTATATATGGGATAGGGAAGAAGAGAGAAAGGGAGAAACCCTTCCTCTTTTCTGCCACGCGAATCGAAGAGAATGAAAAGGGTATAATGGATTGGATTTATATTTATTTTTGTGTGTGTGGTTTTTTTGGATTTTTCGAGAATGGTTGAAAAGTCCAGAATGGAAAATGAGGACCTTTACCTATTTTTTTTTTCTTCATGATTTTGGAATATACTGGTCCGAGTTTGTCTCTTCATAAATACCGATTGTTGAATTTTTTTTATTTATTTTTTACTGTATTTATAATATAATTTATATAAGTAATTATTATATTATAATAGAAATATCCTAAGCCCTTGGACGCACTACTTTCGCCAAAAATCAATTTTTGAATCACATCAAATAATTCCATATTGTTTAATATAATGTTAAATTATTCAATTTAAAGTTGACCCGTGCACTAAAAAAGTCAGTGCTACCTAGGAAAAGTTCATAATGCCGTTTTCCCTAACCAAATATTGAAAAAAGGTGAAGAAGGAAATGAATAAGAATAATTCTAAATGTACAGTATTAGTTGACGATAATGGTTGATAATCATGTGTTGTCAAAATCTTAACACGTGATGTAGAAAATATTTTTTTTAAAATAGATGAATATAATGATGTCAAATAGTGATGGGCTCGGCCCTTAAACCCACGAGCTTGGCTCGTGAGAAACGAGCCCACGAGCTTGGCTCTAGCTCGTGGCTCGTGAGAAACGAGCCCACGAGCCGAGCCGGCTCGTTTGCTCGTGGGCGAGCTCGTCGAGTCGAGCCGCGAGCCCACGAATTTTTTGAATTTTTTATGTTTTTTTAAAATTTTCTTTAATTTTTCACGAGCCCATGAGCCGCTCGCGAGCTCAACAAGCCGAGCTTGCGGCTCGACTCCGGCTCCGACTCGTCATTTGACGAGCTCGAGCGGCTCGCCCCGTTTGCCATCTCTAATGTCAAATAGGATCTTATCAACCAAAAATGTACATATGGCGTGATTCAATGAATAAGTTAGGGCTGGACATGGTCCGGTTCGATTCGGTTCTCCCAAAATTTTCGAATATTTAATAAATGGAACTTTCGGGTCCAGATATAATTATGGAACCGTTCGAGATCGGTTCGATTCAGTTCAGTTCGATTTCGTACTATAATTAAATTTTTTAACATCACTACATAAATATAACTAATAACATGTTCGTTCGTAACTATTACAAATTAACGTAGTCCAATTTAAAAATATATAAATAACAAGATGTCCAATAAGATTAATTCAATGTATACAAATACCAAAAAGTAGACACTAGTATTAAAATATCGATGATCCATATCAATAATTCATTTGCTTCAAGTAGCTTACATAAAGAAAATGAAATATTAATTAAAGGTTTTCGTAACTATTACAAATTAACGTAACCCAATTTAAAAACATATAAATAACAAGTTGTCCAATAAGATTAATTCAATGTATACAAATACCAAAAAATAGATATTAATAAATTTGACCAAAAAATTCAAACAAAAAATTAAATTTACCTAATTTGTTTAGAAAAAATTAAAATAATTTAGGCCCTGTTTGAGCCATCTATTTTCCTCATTAAAATGAAAAATATGACTGTTATCCATCACATCAACATTTAAATTCAAATTTTCTATCTCTTATGTGGATCCTAATAACGGCTATATTTTTCATTTTCATTTTCATTTTAAAAAAAGATGGCTCAAACGGGGGCTTAGTTAATTCAATATAAAAAATTATTTAAATTCGGTTATTGGCCTAAAATCGAACCAAACTCATCGATTCTCGATTCAGATACTCGTTCGGGTATTTAAGTTATGAAAAACTGCTCGATTCGGTTCGGTTCAGGAACTTTTGTCCTGTCCTGGAATAAGTTAAGAGTCAATTTGATATGATTTTTGCTTTTACTTGTGCTTTCTATAGAAGAACTTTTGGAGGAAGTCGTCTTAATTTTTGTTTTAAAACTAATTTTTAAGCACTTTTTATTTTATAAGTGATTTTAGGGGAAGTTACAATTGACCAATTTCTTCTAAAATCTCTTATATAACTAATAAAAGCATTTTCATAAAATTAGTCAAACTAGTCCAAAGGCAATTTTTTGGTCTCAAAAACTCATTTTGACTTTTAAAAAATCATGACATACGAATCCTAAGTAAATGACCATCTTCAATGAAGGTAGTGAAAAAGTAGACTTACAATTTTATATGAGTACCGTTATTTATATCCACAATTTTTATATATTCTTATCTACTAAAACTTTAAAAAATTACTATTTTCATCCACGTCAAATTTCAATATTATCCCTATTAAAGTCATTCATTTAAATATTAAATATCCACACAATTTTTTTTATATTTATCTCTCTCTAAATATATCCTCAATACAATTCGAAAAAATTACTATATTCATCAAATTACTATCAACATCTAATTACTTTTCTATTTCTATATTGTCAAGTCGGTGCTTTAATATTTAGTTGCAAATGTTATCGAATGTCTTTTTCTTAAATTTATTGAATTCTCTCAAGACTACACCGTTCACGCAACTAAATAAATCCCTCCTCAAATCATATGTTAATTAATTTTTTTGCTTATAAGCTAATAATTTTGGTTGTTTGTGTTTTGGTTGGTAATTTTAAGTTTGTCTCCTTTTGTAATGTAAGAATATTTAGATAGATATTGAAACTTATTTTGAAACTTCTCCTATTCATCTATCAAATTAATACTTAAAATAAGCATAAAAAATAAGATTCCATTTTCCATATCATGAAAGAATTACAACTAAAATAATGTGTTGATTTTTTTAATTTTTTTTTTATTTCAGTTGAAGATGATATTTTATGATTAGTAAAGTTTTACGATTTTAGCTAAAAATGGTATTTTATCATTATTAGAATTTTAGTTAAATACAAACTCTAAGGTCCTGTTTGATAGAAAGAATTTTTCTTGGAAGTCTGAAATTATTTTCCATTTTTCACATTTTAGGTTGTTTGATATGAAAAAATTTCTAGACAATTGGTTTTCCAATTTATACATCATGTGACCTCATTTTCCACATTTTCCTTGAATGGATTTTCCCATGGGTTTGGTGTTTTTTGGTTTTCTAGGCAATTTTTTTAATTTTTTAATTTTTGGCAATTGAAATAAATTATATTCCCAATTATAACAAATTTTATCCTTTTAATGAACGATTTTCATGGAAAACAAAGTCAAACGAACACCAAAAGATCCAAAATTTCAATATTTTTCAGGTAAAAAATTATAACAATCAAACACAATTATTTGACAATTTCCAGTAAATAAGTTTTAAACAATTCAATTCCCTAGAATTTATTTTCTTTCCACCCAAATTTCATTCTTGCAATGAAACGGACCCTAAAAGAATATAAAAATGTTCAAAAGAATTTATTTAAATAAAAGTTAATATATAAATTTAGAACGATATATTTTTATTAAACCCCTATTTGGTGGGGATTAAAATCAGATCTTTAGCAAGTTAATCAATGTGATTCTTTTTTCTTTTTAAAAAGTTCATTTTAGTTGGACAATTTATTCACGCTCTCGAATTCAAACTTCTCTATCTTCAAAACTATTAAGCTTCCTTCTCTATGATTTTGTTCTTCCATTGACCATTCTAATTAATAAAATCAACAAATTTCTTTAAATTTTGAAACCGTCTCTCTAGGATAAGTTACTACTCGAGTTTAATTTATTATTCATGCTTAGTAAGGAAAAAATTTCCTTTTCGTACTACTCATTTCATGTAAACATGTATCTACATTTTCACGTTGTTAAGGATGATATTTTCTCGAAGTAGTTGCGAGTCTAACATCACGTGGCATCACGCTGCACTAAACTTCGAAAATAGGCTGGAGAAGAAGAAGTATGCCATCTTGGTGTATTTTTTTGGGGGCATTTTGAGTATATTGTATATGCCATACTTTTTTTTTTCTCAGATATTGTGTTTTTCTCTCTATTTCTAGGTTTGTTTTGCCCTCGGCTTGCAAATTTTTATGAAACCATGTATATTTTCTTTCTAATTGCAATGTCTCTTTTCAGTTTGTAATTTTTTTTTGCACTTGCATGTATAAATATAATTTTAAATTTATCTTTTAGAATTTAGGGTTTTATAATCGACAATCCCACAATAAAAAAATTGTAATAAATGACAAAAAAAATTCAAAATTTTCTGTCTTTAGCTTATGGATGGAAAAAAAAATATTGTGCCCCTGTTTGGCACCAATTATCATTCTCATTTTTTTGTTTCTTCTTTCAACCACACATTCTCCCAATAAAATAATATTACATAAAAATCTAAAACTTTTTATAACTTTTCCACCACACATTCTTCCATTAATCAATATTTTAAAAATTCTATTATCCAAAAAATGGGTGTATTTTGTGTAATTTTATTTGCAGGTTAATAAAAATATTTAAAAAGTACATATTACAATTTAACTAAGAATATTCCATTGGTTAAAGAGACACAACTATTGGACTAGTTGTTAACGATGACTTGTCACTTAGTCGACACAATATTCATGGATAACGCTTGCAATTTACTAAGGGTGTGTTTGATTGCATTTATTTTTCATGATAAATGTCAATTTTCCACCCAAATTCTTATTGTAAAAACTAAAATGTTTGATTACTATTTTTTTCATGAAAAATATTTTTCAACTTTTAAAAATGTCTAATTTCCCCCTATTTTTAAGGAAAATATTTTCTTTGAGAGGAGTAGATTTTTGTTTTCCTAAAAACAACGAAAATTTTTTCCTTTCTGGAATATATTTTCCATATTAACCAAACACAATCTAACAAAATTTTCATAGCTGATAGCAATGGCTTTTACGATGGTATACACACATTTTCTTAGGGACTTTCGCCAACTACACAAATAACATTCGAAACTTCGTATTGATAATTTTTGTTGGTGCAACTTTTTACCTATACGAAACTTTGGCACTATTGGGAGCCAACTCATCATTCTAAAACATTGCAAAGACATGTGAAGACTACTTCTAAGACATTCTAGTAGGTTGTAGAGTGTAAGAATATCGTGAAAGATATATCATTCTCGAATGTTCCATAAAAGAAAAGTGTAAGAACTTATAGAAAATTGAATAGACAACTTTGTCTAGTACAAACCTGGTAAAGATCTAGTATACGTAGAAGTGTTTGAAAAATGAATAATAGCCACAATATTAAAGACATCTCCACCATCCATTCAAAGAGATGCGAATAAATTGGTTAAAAAGACCAATTGACCGAGTGAAGATAACTAGAGTGTAAACTAAGTGAGCAGCCAATTAGAATTCATCATATCATCACAAAAATTGTACCCATGTTTGTATAAATGTGTCATGAATGAGAAGGATGGATAGTTAGATGAAAGAAGAAAAAATAATAAATATACTTGACAAGTGAACATGAAACTAACTGAGTACATATGAATATGCCATCTTCATGGGTAACTTTAAGTTGATTTGGATGGATTTTTTTTTTTTTTTTTTTTTTTTTCTATTTCTTATTCTATTTATTATTAAATAAAATTGAAAGTTACCATTTAGATAAGTTCACGGAAATTTGGATGAATATCATCTTTTGGGGTCAAAGTACCATGAAAGTAAAAGGCTTGCAGACTAAAATAGTCGCCCTATAATTATAGTAAATAATATAACAAAAATGTGAGTTAAGGACCCTATTAATGAACTTTAAAAAACTATGCCATTAATCATTGAGCTTAAATAACAACGTCATTCATCACAAAATAAACTTCTGTTAAAAAATTTCACGGAACTGGTGACATGGCTAACGGAACATGTGATGTGGCACGTTTGTGTGACAATTTGATGCCAAGTAAGAAAGTTGCTATTGGCAGAAATTTTATCATATGTTGATGTTAATAAAACACGTTTTTAACCTAAGAAAATTTTTTTTGAAATCAATTAAAAGGAAATCAATGAACGTGACACTCTGATCTATCCCCAAATTGAATTGAAACACCAACTATCTTCCGTCATCGATAATCAACCAGCCAAAAAGTAAGAGACGGGAATTGGAAATTGAAGATGGAGAACCAGTAAATCGCCCCTAAGAACCGTAAATCAAGAGCCCCAAAAACCAAATCACCTACTGAAAACCTCAAAAAATGCAACCTCAGCCTAATTGATGTAGCCTCCCTTCCACTTGTACACATGGCAGAGGTTGAAGAAAAATCAACAGGTTAGAAAACATAATCTCCATCTACTCTTGAATCAATTTAGTTGCAGTGGTTTAAAATTTTGGTTTTTTCCATTGCATAGTTACATTATTGTTGCATTAGTGATATATCTTTTAAGACATAAATTTTCACTGATTGTCTTTTGAGACTCAACTTTTGAATTGTTATATATGCATCCAAATGATTGGAATTTAATCATTCACTTCATCCCTGCATTAACACCTTAATGCATATTCACTTCAAAATATTTTCTGCATTTATTTGAAACTCGCACTAAGGAACGTGATCGTTATATTTTGGAAGACGGTTGCCAAATAACCGTTAGATCCTTAAATGACATTATCGTCTTAAAGAGAAAGAGTCAAAACTTGCTTTGATCGAATTCAAGTTCATGCATTTCTCATTTTTAAATATCTACTTTCTAAAAATCTCGTCTAATTTTATACACATATAAAATGGTAGTTATCCAAATATAATTTATGCACGATAATTTTTTCACAAAAAAATAAAATAAAATAAAATACAAAATCCTTTCATTTTATACTCATAAAGCCATGTGAGAGCATTCCAATATATACAATAATTTAAATATTTTATTAACTTTAAATACTTTGATCATCTTATGAAATTATTCAATAAGTACAGATATCAAATAAAGAAAACTTCTACAATTCTCCTTTAACAAAAATTCAAGAGGTTAATATTCTTGAATTTTTGGAGAATTAGTTCTTTAGGCAAATGAAGTCGGGCCTTTTTTGGGCATTCGAACGTACAGACTTGAGACCCGTAATTTTGAATGTAAGTTGGCATATTTGATCATATTTTCCAATAGTTGTTACTTATCGTTACTATTACTTTACATTCTGTGTCCTGTAATAGGTGTTAATGTAACGTCATGTTTAATGCTATAGTACCTTTCGGTATGTCCGTTTGTGTCTTTATTCACTTACGGTTACTAGCTGGTTCGTAACATTTTGGCTTGAAGACTTGGAAAAATGTAGACGTCAACTGCAGAAATGAAGGCAAAATACAAACTCAGCAAAGACTATGTGTAAAATAATACCACCATAAGCACAAATTAGCTAGAAGATTGATATTGTGGGTGAAACTCCAACCATAGAAAGAGCTATAAGAGCATCTACAATCGCGGTATAAAATATATTTAAATTGTGATTTATATTTTTAAAGTGGACGAAAATCTCTTCAATGGAGGGATGCAGACAAAATATAAATTGCATTTTTCAACAGAAAATATCTATATACTATATTAAAGAAGGATAGTGACCGCCGACATCCCGCCCAAAAA
>CAIGRO010281537.1:0-17531 GCA_903798355.1 Fraxinus baroniana | reverse complement strand
GCTTTCGAAACATTACTAGGTTGTTCATCAGTTAAGTGATTATCCATACCAATACTCCGCAAATACAATCTATCAGTTTTACTCCAATCTAAATAATTAGATCTATTAAGTTTATATTCTATAATTTTTGACATCATAGAAATCACATCAGATACAACAACAGAAGTCTTATCCTCCATTTATCAAGTATTAAGCAAATAACAAAGCGAAAAATACAATAGAGTCGAAATACTTGAAGAACCTGAACCTGAGTAAATAGCACCCCGAAGCTGAGCCAAAAACCTCCAAATAACAAATCACCCAGCTTTCCCAGGTAAATAAGCTGAAACTGCCCAAGAAATGGACACCACTTAAAGCTAGAAGCTCAAAGTCACTTTCTAGAAACTTGCACCTTCTATAACCGTACCCCCAAGAAGCTGTTCATTAACATAAAACTGCTCAAGAGTGTGATAATGGCCAAACTCACCCAAACGATGAAGTAAAATTTGGCGGCTGAACTTGGTGCAGTTAGCGCAGGCTAAGGTCACCAGAAAAGAGAATATCTGAGGAGCGAGGCGAGAGCTACTTGCCGAATAAACGGAGAAATCTGAAGTTGCCTGGGAAGAGAAGATCTATCTGTACAATGAGAAACCCTAGCGAGATGCGCCGACGGGATACGAGCAGGAACCCTAGGGTCGAGTATGAGCCCTAGCAGCATAAACCTTGACATGAGAGAAACCCAACAATGTTTCTACAAAAACGAAGCGAAGACGGGAGTTTGCATCGCCACAAATACGACAATCAATAACCTACCGAGTAGGAGCCCTAGCGGCGCGACCAGTTCGCCGAAAAATGAGAGATAACCCGACCTCGCTAGTGAGGCTCTGATACCATGTAAGAAAACTCAAGGTATTTTCTCTATTCATTCATAGTAAACTCGTGTTTATTTATACAAAGAACTAATATTATATTAGGGTATAAATTGGGGCTAAATGTCTAAATGTATTTACTTTACAATTTCTAGAAATAGTCTCTAACAGCTTGGAATTTATGTACTTGAAGAAGGGAAATATTTTCAAGGAACTTCAAATTGAAATACCTTGATATCAGGAATTTGTTTGTACCTTCTTCTTCGGCTTTGTATTTGTTCTCCAAAACATTCATATTTATTTTGTCAAAGAAGTGTTGGTATAGAGATCATATAACCGTTGGATAATGTATTGAGTACATGACTGTGACACCCCAATTCATCATCTTGGCTCTTATGGCATCGGTACCTCCATTTGTTGGTTCTTGTAGTGGTGCTAACTCCGGATCAAGGATGTAAAAAATATTTAATGTTTTGAGAAGAAACTTCAACTTGTCTTGCTATGTAGTAAAATTTGTTCTGTCGAATCAATCCAAGCGAACAAGGTCATGATTCATGAGTTTGATAGTGGCCATGGTAGTTTCGTTCTCCATAAAATATCAATTGAGATTGTTGGAAAATTATCCTTCAAGGAAAATAGAGAAAAGAACAAAGATATAGAATCAAGAACACCAAAACACCATGAAAAGGCTCTAATGGTTTATGAAAGGATGTAAAAAAAAGAATCGGAAACTTCAAACCCAATGATAGGAATGTAAAATACACATTTTACATCTTTATTTAATGCGCTCATATGACTATTTTATGCCTAAATGTACTTAGTATTCTCATATTTTAATTTAGGTGGCAATTCGATGGATATGGCGTNAACCCAATGATAGGAATGTAAAATACACATTTTACATCTTTATTTAATGCGCTCATATGACTATTTTATGCCTAAATGTACTTAGTATTCTCATATTTTAATTTAGGTGGCAATTCGATGGATATGGCGTAATTGGAAAGAAATAAGGGGAAAATGACCAAAATGAAAGAAAGCAAAAGTTCTGGAACTAAAGTGCAAATATTCAAAAGTTGTATCCAACCTCAAGATGAAGACTTGAGAGTGTTAGAGGCCAATTGGATGAAGAAAGGAGTCAAGGGGATGAAATATAGCCACGACATTATTACATATCAACTTTCAAGCTGAAAAGTTTTACATCAGTTTTCAGCCCCATATTGAGACCAGTCTTGAACATAGAAAATTATTGAATTCGAAGATAGTTTCTAAATAAAGTTATACCCCTTTGAGTTAGGCTTATAAATAATCTTAAATCACCTCGATCGGATATCGATAGAGAAAGTTATGACCAAAATACTAAAAGCTGTTCGGAGGAAGTTTCATTTGGTCCATGCAGCCGCAAGCTTTTAATTCCATGCGGCCGCACAGATCAATCTCAAGAGTTTGAGGGCTGAGTTCATTTGTTCCATGTGGATGCAAGCCTCTAAACCATGCGGCCGCAAGGTTCATTTCCTACACGAAAATTCTGATTTCCTAATTCCGTTCCGCTACTTATGGAAACAAGTTCTTTTGATATTTATCAACCCTAGAACACACGAAATATACACCAGAACGCCTTCAACCTATTTTTTTTCTCTATTTTTCTTAGATTTATCATGTGCAACTAAACTTTTACACTTGGTCGAAGGAGATTGAAGCCTCAGAACTACACATTGTGAGATCTATATGATTTTTATTTATTTAANCACCAGAACGCCTTCAACCTATTTTTTTTCTCTATTTTTCTTAGATTTATCATGTGTAACTAACTCTTGGTACTTGATTGAAGTATACCTAAGCCTTGGAAAACATTATTGATGAATGATTATAAGTCTCCAATGGTGGAAGTTGACTTTGATCAAGACTCGTTTTATTGATTTAATACAACTCGTTAATTTATATTATTATTTGTTATAAGATTGATTTCTTTATAAATAAAACTCCCAAATCGTTATACGAAGCATAAATTGTTGATTTGCACACTCTTCGTGGGATCGATCCTTACTTCTATTGCTACATTAGTTTTAGAGGTTTAAGGATTATTTTTGGGTGCCTACGACAGAACACCACCCAATGTTAAAAAAATTGGCTTGTACGATCGCCCAATACAAAATCGGGTGATTGCTCAGGCCAAGGTTTTGGCCTTGGGTTATTGAAAACAAGGTTGGGCACTCCTACATTTTCTCTCCCCGTTTCATTTTCGGTATTTCCATACTTGCTCTACACACCTATATGATGTATTATCATTCCAATACACTCATCATTATAAGTTGAACACCAAATTACAACATTTTATACCTTATATAGAGCATTTATAAATTTAGAAAGTCAAGATTTTTATGCACTCCAACAATACTCTCTATTTTGATTCTTCATTTTGCTTGTCTCATGAAATATTTATTAGTTTCTCCTCATATTTTATTTAACATAATTTTTTATATGTCAATGACTAATTAATTTAAATGTTGTTTAAATCGGTACTATGGCCTTGAGAAGGGTCAAGTCGTGAAGCTTACTTATAGTGGTGGAGGTGCTATTCCTAATGCTATGATTACATATTGCTGTGTTGGGTGATGCCATGCTACAAACCAATGACTAAGTCAGAAAACATTTTGTAAAATAAGTTAAACAGGGGGAGAACTTAAGTTTACTCTTGTTCAATCAACGGTTGAGTCTACTTAAGTATTCACTTTCGCTCCGCGGTAAGTATGTGAGTTAATTAGCCCCTTGACCATTTTTGTCTCTAAACTCACTTACAAAGTTAGTCTATTTCATAAATAGGTAAGATGTAATACGTTGAATTTGAATGTGCTTTGAAATAGTTGAATATTAGGGGGTGTATTTAATTGAGACTTTTAGGGCGTGTTTAGTAGAGATTAAAATCAGATTAAAATT
Source organism: Fraxinus baroniana (assembly GCA_903798355.1). Lineage (NCBI taxonomy): Eukaryota > Viridiplantae > Streptophyta > Magnoliopsida > Lamiales > Oleaceae > Fraxinus > Fraxinus baroniana. Next base: position 13,746 of record CAIGRO010281537.1, on the reverse strand, counting down.
GAAAAACTAGTCGTTATTGTTGACTTTTATTAGACGAGTGAGACCCATTAACGGCCATATTTTCAATTTTAATTGAATTTTAAACTGTACCGAACATGGCCTTAATGACTTTTTGTGATTTAAGAAGTTTAGGAGTATTCAATGTAGACTTTTGCAAACTCTCTAAAAGTATTTGTGTATTCAATTAAAACTTTTAAAAAATCTCTAAAAGTTACAGTGTATTCAATTAAAATTTTCTAGAAGTCTCTATAAGTTTTGGATATTCAAATTTTAATGACTTTTGGAAATTTTTATAAAAGTCTCAATGGTATTAATTTTTAAGCAAAAATGTATTAAAATGAAATCTCAAAATTATCTCTTATTTATAACAAGATTTTCACAGAAAAAGAAATTAATATATATAGTTTTTCAATATTTCTCTTTCATTTTCTCTTATACGAATATTAGAATTATGATTAAAATTTATTTTCTTCTATTGATATTATTAGTTTCTATTTTTTCTCTCTTATTATTTATTTCTATTTTCTATGAAGAAATAAAATTGTATTCTTATAATTTNAATATTATATTAATAATATTGAATACTAAATGTATTTTTTATATGTATTATTTTAATTAATTAAGCTATTCAAATTTTATTCTTTTTAAAATATTATTTTTATTCTATGGGGGAAAGAGAAAGAGAAGGAAAATTGTGAGAACCACCACCTCGTATATGATAATATCACACTATTGCATTAGATCCGTATAAATTTTATTTCAAATAAAAGTTTTCAAAAAAATTTTGAATTCTACAAAAGTCTATAAAATTTTTAAAATGAAAACAAAAGACTTCCACTAATTTCATATAAATCTCTGAAAAAATTCACGAAATTCACATAAATCATCACTTAAAAGAGTTCAATTAGAGGGATTTAAAATAATTCCCAATTAAATACATCTCCCATAAAAATTCAAGAAATCTACAGAAGTCACCACTTAAAAAAAGTCCTCAATTAGAGGGATTTAAAATAAGTACCAATTGAATACATTCCCCCTAATCAAAGTAAATATGTCCTTCGAATTTTTGAAGAATTTCCAGCTCTAGTAAGCTTAGTCCCCAATTAAAGGGATTTAAAATACTCATTTGATAAGGTAAATTAGATAATATTAATGGTAAAAAAAAAACCAAATATGTACCAACGTATTCTTCCGTATAATTTTTAAGCCTCCGTTTGTTTCTACTAAAAACATTGATTAAATTTATGACAAAGTAAATAATTAATTTTAACCATATATTTCATGCAATTTACAATTTTACAATTACACATTTCATCATTTTTTTAAATCAAAATCTATTAAAAATCTGGTGCTTATCTAAACTAAATAGGAGCTAAAATTAAATTGGAATGTAGAAATTACACCCAACCTGAATTTTAAAGATCCAATTTCAAAAATCAGAGTTAAAATCTATTTATACAATAGTCAGATATTAATTCAAATATTTAATATTAATAATATTCAATATCCTCTCTCTCTAAATTATAACTACTCAAACCCTAAAAATCTCAAAATTCCAAATCATTGACAAGTAGAAGAAAGGTTGCTTAGGCGATTGCCACTAATTTGGGCACACAATCGGAACAACGGCGTTTCGCAGCAGTAGCAGCATCGTTGCCATGATCGTCACGTGACGTTACTAATTTGGGCACACAGTAGCTGCACATGATTGACACAACGAAACTCGCAGCGGTGGCAGCATCGTTGCACACAATTGTTACGAGGCGCCGCAACGATCGTGTGCAAAACCACCATTATGTACCAATGGTTTGAGGTTTCTATTTTCATCCTTTTTCATCATATACTAAACCACCAATGGATTGATCGCGACGATCATGTGTAATCGTCGCATGATCATGTGTAGAAACTCATTTCTGTTTATTCATGGTGGATTTAAGGTGGTCATAGTGGTGATTGTTGAAGCAGGCGATGGCTAGCGATGAAGTCAGGTTTGAGGATTTCTTAATGGTGGTGGTCTGGTGTGGTGGAGATGGAGATAAATGAGATGGTGGTTGTGATTCTTGGTATGGCGACGACAACGACGATGTTGCTAGTTGTGATGATGGGAAGATGGTGGTGCACTGGTGGCAATGGTAGTGGTTGTTATGTTGGTGGTGACTGTGGATGTGTCGTCGTGGTGTTGGTGGCGGTTCATGTGGTGGTAGCGTTGGTGGAGGCATGTGGACTTTGGCGATGGTACGATAGTGGATCTGACATTATTGGCAATGGTGAGGTGGTAGTCGCAAACAGTTGTGGTACAAGCGGTGGCGGAGGCAGTCGAGTGGGACCAATAGTGTTTGATACCAATAAATTGGTTGATTGTAACCAATAAATTGGATGATTTGTGACGAATATATAATGTGTGACATAAAAAATACGATTGCGATTTACGATTGTGACTTATAAAATTTATAATTTGTGATCGATAAATGAATTGTAACTTATAAAAATTTTGATTTTGTGATCTACGAATAAATTATGACCTATAATTTTTTTGAATTGTGATCGAGAAAAAATTATAATCAATTAATTTGAGAATTTGTGACCAAATTATGTGAAATTGTGATCTTAATATATTTAATTAATAATAATATAGATTTAATTAATTATTTTATGAATAAATTTTAATAAATATCTGATTTTTGAAATTTTAAACCTTTTATCTTAGTTTTGAAATGAGTGGTAGCTAAACTCTTACTTATATTTAATTAATAAAAAATACATATATTTAATTAATTATTTTATAAATAAATTTTAATAAATATCTGATTTTTGAAATTTTAAACTTTTTACAGTTTTGAAATTAGTGGTAGCTAAACTCTTACTTATTTTTCCAGATTAGAATTCAATATTATTAGCCCAATTGAGATATTTCTGAAAGTTACGAAAAAAATAATAATAATAATAAAATGCGCGAGAAATATTCCGTATTAATTCCATTAATCCCTCCATAGTCCATTGGCATCAAAATGTACTACCCAGCCCGTAGTGAACAGAGTCCTTTTTCACTCACATATACGCAGTAAGGGAGAGAGAGAAAAGGAAAATGGCAGAAAGCAATGGCATGAGTGGCGGCAGACCCCTGTGCATAGCGAGCATGGTGGACTCCGGTAGCGTGGAGAGCAAGAGATTTTACATGGCTCGACGTACAGTGGTGGAAATGCTGGTGGACAGAGGTTATATAGTGGCCAACGCCGAGGTCGAGCTCTCTCGCACACTCTCCGACTTCCGCGCCGTCTATGGCGAAAAGCCTGGTGTAGACCAACTCCGCCTCATCGCCGGCCGCGCATCTAACCCTTCCAGAAAGGTATATTCACGTCCATATAAGATATATGAATACAGTATATATTTCGTGTGTGTATCTGTGATGTTTTTTTAGGGTTTATCCGCTTATTTTTGTTTCTATTTAAAGCAATATTAGTTTTTATTTTAATAAAGATTGCATAAGTGCTATTTTGCGATTTTTTTGCTTGCAAAAGTTTTATGTTTGTTCCTTAAACTAATTTGACCACATTTGAATGCAAAAAGAAATTCTTTTTTGCACTATTTTGGTATATACTTTTAACTGGGATCTGGAGAATTAGCAAGAGTAAGATTTTTTCTTTCCCCTTCTTTTAAATTATTCAGTAAGAATGTGATTAGAAAAATAATTAAATAGACAAGAAAAATGGAAAAAAAAAAAGTTGAAGTAATTGAAACTTTTTAATCTCTTTTGGAGGAGAATTTGATTTTTCTTGTCTTCAAACTTCTCTCCCATTTTTGAAATTCCAAAGTTACACTACAAGTAGTTGGGCACAACTCACCCTTAAAACCAGCATGTAGACTGGACATGTAAGTGGAAAGTGCCTAAAGTAGGTGCTCGTCACGGTAATGCGAGATCACAAAGTAGTCACTCTTCAAGAGATTGATGTATATATGTAAGACCCAAAAGTATTTACAATAGTGAAAGTCCTAAAAATTTACTTAAAAAATTGTTTAATCTTCCAGTATATGGATCTTACACTTGAGTTCTATATATATACTAAAAAACTTTTGAATACAGGAGCAATTCATATTAGCAGTAAATTTCCAGTGATGGGATCATTATTTTTATGTTCTTGAAATCTGAAAAATAGTAGAATAGACGGTTTTAGTCCTTGACAATCACAAAGATATAAAGTATTCAGGAAGAAATTTTTGGATTATGGAATATTCAAGACGATTTGAGTATATATTTTGATTTTCTGTTCCAAGTAAATTTTGTTTCTTAATTACTAATAAGATTTCCTAGCTTAGCCTTTTAAATAGTGTTTTTCTTAATTAATTTCTCCTAAGATTTTAGTTTTATTCACTATTTGTTCTTAAATTTGACCAACAATTATTAAAGAAAAAAAATGTGGTTTTAGTTTAATGTGTCATTACACCAATTTCCATTTTATATGATGCACAAAAGACGACAGTCACCTAAAAGTCTTGTCTTATAAGGGTTAATTTTTCCCTTTGTATGATGGTTAAGAAATAGTAATGGAAAAAAAAACACATGATGGCTAGTAAAGTTGGCCATTTTGAAAAGTGTTTCGAAAAATATAGTAAAATTGCAAAAACAAAAATTCTACACCGCTAAAGTAATTAGGAAGCAGACAAATGAAGTCATATTGGAGTTATTTATTTGTACTGCATTAATTATTTTAACTTCAACTCCTTCTAAGGTTAATACTCATTTCTCTTTGCAGATTCTTGTCTTATTTAGTGAGAATTCTGAGATAAAAAAGAAAGGTATGGCTTATATACTGAGTCAGATTACGAACAAGGAAATGTTGGACAGGGTTATCTTAATCCTGCAAAACAAGATGAATTCCTTTGCTCGAAAGGTTGCGGATGAGTATTCAGTTAAAGTTGAGATTTTTCCGGTAAATCCCGCTGTACTTTAGTGTTTTTCATTTATGCTATCTAAATCACTAGAATTACAGAGTTGACCATGTTTTTCTATTTGGTTGAATATTACTAACTTGTGTACCGTATCAATGGGTGTGGTGTTCCTTGTTTATGCACACAATCTTAATTATGTCAAATCAAAAAAATAAAACAAAAACTTATTCTTAGCCACTGTTTGGCAACCATTATTTTGGAAAAACAATCGTTTGAATATTGATTTTTAAGATAATGTGTGGTTAAAACGTAGAGAAAATTTTTGAATTTACGTGTAAAATATTTTATTGTGTGAATGTGTGATTGAAAATAAGTATATATAAAAAAAGAGTTTTAAAATAATAATGGTCAAACATGAGCAAAATAAATTTGACTAATTGTAACCTTCTATTTATTTCGAATCGTTGCTATATCTATTAGAACATTCAATGCAATCAAATCTTTCATGACAAAGACCATGTTAATTTGGTTTATGTCTCCCTCTTTTATCCTATTCCCCTGAGATCAATTTCACTCGTGAATATGTCTATACAAGGCATATGAACCAACTATTTAAGCTGTCTTCTTCTTATATATCCTCTATTGGTGTCAAAGTGTATACACTCATTTCTTGCGTTATTCATTCTAGTATCACTACAAGTCCATTTAAACATCATCATTCTACTAGGTCATCTTATGTACATTTGTCTTTAGGTAGCCCAACATTCAGTAACATAGAGCATCTATGGTAGGTAATACACTACTCTTCTATGTCTTTTTGATATTTTTGGCTAACTAGGCATAATTGTTTCCCCTCTTAAGATAACTGACTTGCTGGTCAATATCATAAAGCATGTTCATGTGCCAAAGCATGAGATATTGAATGCTGAGGAGAAGCAACAAATTTTGACGAAGTATAACGTGGAAAACAAACAGGTATTCAATCTCTCTCTTATAAAATGGTAGGTAATATAAAAAAGTTGCATTGCTTCATTGTTACTCAGTTTCTTTCTTTCGAAATTGATTTGCCTGTACTTGAAATTTTTGTTTCTAGTATGTTTAATCAATAAAAATCAAGATGTTGCTTAAGGGAACATGATAGCAACAGATTCGCATTAGGATGTCCTCACTTCTCATTGGCTACATATTATAAGCATGTCAATGAGCACAAACAATTCATGTCATACAAAGGTAATTTACTGCTTTAAGAGTGCAAATTACAGGTGAACTCCACATAGAAAAACGAAAACAAAACAAAAATCTTGTCAATTCTAATAGGGTAAATACCAAACGTATTTTTAAAAAGTACTCATCCCTTGTATTAAGAGGGGTCAATCAGTTTTTGTGTAAAGGGCAACACTGGGGCCAGTACAACCTGCATTCATTGTTGGTGCCAGGTTAGCCATTGGGCCAGTAATTTTTGTGGTTTTTGGTTTACTATTATTATTTTCTCTCTCTGCATCTCTTCATCTGACCAGGAATGATTTTGGAGCACATTCTTTTCTTTTTGGCAGCTTCCCATCATGCTCGAAAACGATGCAATTGCAAGGTACTATGGCCTTGAGAAGGGTCAAGTCCTGAAGGTTACTTATAGAGGTGGAGGTGCTGTTCCCGATGCTATGGTTACGTATCGTTGTGTTGGGTGATGTCATGCTACGAACTTAGAAAACATTTTGCTTAGCAAAATGGGTGAAATAGGGTAGAACTTACGATAATTCCTTCTTCCGCTGTTGAACTTCATCAATACAGTTGAATATTAATCAAAGTTAAGTCTGTTTCAGAAATAGGTAAAGATGTAATGCAGTGATTTTGAATGTGCTTTTGAATAGTCGAATATTAATCAAAGTTAATCTGCATTAATCTTTGAAATAGATGAACTAGTTTTGTCCATATTCTGCAACAAACATGTCTCGAGTTTTTTTAGCCATGTATTCTAGTGTATACTTTTCCGCTTTCAATACTGACACCTTAGTCACTCCCTACTGCCTGAATTTTCATTGATTTAGTTCACGATGTTTTAAAGAAACATTCAGCACCAGAACGAAATTGCATATTACATTTTCAAATTTTTATCTGTAATATAGCACTACAAATATAAGTTTATCCAGTGACCTAACTTTGTGTATTAGAACTAGAACATATACTATCTCTCTAAATTTTCTCGACTAAGCTTGAGTCTGGAGATTTGTCCAACTCAATTACTTGGAACTAAAATTGTGTAAGATTATGTATGAACACATTAAATCAAGAATGGGAATTAAGAACATAGCATTTACCCCCTTTTTTTGTAACGATTACGTGGACAACAGACGTAGGACCCACTCGCACCTTCTCAAGCAAATTCTTGCATGTTTTGACTGGATATTTGAGTGGGTTAGGATGATTTTTATGGACGTTGGAGATGCTCTACGGCACGAGATAAAAATGTTCAAGTATCAACAATTCGATTAAAGATCACAACACATGAACAAAACATTCATCAACTCAGCTAAAACTCAAGTAATTTGAGTCAAGCAAAAAAGTATGTAGTAAGCCAAAAAAGGGGAGATTTAGTGTGGTTTTATGTGTAAAATGTTTCATTATTCCTCAAATGGTGTAAGTTGTGTACTTTAATAGTGGTCGAAGTGGTAGTCGTTGGATAACGATCACGTGACCTAATATCCCAGGTCGAAACCTTGCATCACTCAGTCTGCTATGCATTTAATATATTGACAACGGGTCAACCACCCTATACCCTAAGCCGACAATCTTGTCATTCATCATTATAAACGTTATATTAATCATTCCTAAAAATTGCCTGTGGATTTTTTAAAGGCCAACAATGGCTTTAGCCTCGGGAAACTTCATATTGGAAGTCTTCGACTTGAGGAGGCTAGCGAGGATGGCAGTGAATCAGAGGGGTGTCCTTACTGAACAGTTAGAGAAAAGAGAAGGTCGCGGAATCCCCGAAGAAGAGGCGTAGGAATGTCGGTAGCTTGCCCTCCCACCTCCAGCTCTTGCTAGAGAAAAATTGATGGCAGCCTCTATCATCGCTACAAGGAGAGATTTGAAGAGGTTCCCGTCCATCGTACCCCTAAGGTAGGAGCTGGCAAATAAAAATAAAACTAGCGAGGGCTCTTCGAACAGTGGCGAGCTTCTCCCAGGGTCAAACTTGCTTTAACCAAGAATGATGAGCTAGCTCTAGAAGTTCTAACCATATTCTCTCGGAGATCCAGATGGCTACAACCACTTTTCATAAATATTGGACAGATTGTTGGTAGAATTTCGTGTATTCCATTGATACAAATGATCTCTTTGCCACAATGGCGAGCCAAACGGGGAGGGCTATCAAGAAAAAACAAGCTGAGGAGTTCGTGAAACTCACCTTTGCTTTGGCGGAGATTGAGAATTTGAAGAAAGAAGTTCATTTGTTGCAGAGCGAAATGACTTCTCTAACTAAGCGAGTGGAAACTTATGATGCGCACCAGCAAATTACTGCCTAGGCCTTGGAGGCTTCAAATAAAGAATGCACCCTGTTGAAGCAACAAGTAGAAAGGCTAAATTCCAGAGTTGGTAGCCTAATCGAAGAGGTGAGGCGACTAGAGGTGTATCTCAGTCTGCGACGATAAAGAAGTAAAGCGTTACATAGCCAACTTCTACCTAATAGAGGAGTACCAACGTTTCGCTAAGTATTGGCGAAGGCTCACTCACACTGAATGGTGGAATAGATTAAGGTTCATTCTCAATTCGTTGACACGTCCGAGTTAAGAAGGAACTTTTGGATGAGGGAAAACCCCAGACCCAGCCAACGAAGTAGTATAATTGATTTGGAAGATGATGAAAGGGCTGCGTTTGTTTCCTGAATTTCGTACTGCATCTTTACTTATGTTGTGGTTTTGTGATGTGCTTCAGTGTGGGATTTGTTCAACTTAACTTATAATTTGTAATTTTTTGTACAAGTGTTAGAAGGTCATATTTCGTCGTAACTTGCTTCTTCCCTGAGCATGGGATCGAGTGGATCGCCCATGTTAAGACCCTTTCAATGACTTTTGCCATATGTATGGAATGTCTATACTTCCCTACCTCGTGGCTGAACCACTAGGGGGCTTCTCCAAGGACTTTTGTTTTTGGGAGGCTCTCTTCTTTTCAAGAGTTTTAACAAAACAATTTTCATGGAATTAAGAAATTGTACAAACTGAATATTTACATTTCTACTGATAATAATTCCTTAAATGTTCTGCGTTCCAAGGATAAGGATGTGCCGTTCCATCCAAAATTTCAATTTTATAGGCTCTTGGTGGAATCTCTTCTTTGATGCAGTAGGGACTTTCCCAGTCAGCACTTAGATTCCCCACATTTAGTTCTTTAGAAGATAAAAATACCCTTTGTAGTGCCAATTCATTCACCGAAATGACTTTTTCTTAACCTTAAAATTGTAGTATCGGGTCATCTTTCTTTGGTAGGTAGCCAATTTTAGTTGAAATTCATTTCTCTTTTCATCAAGGAAATTAAGTTCGCACCTCCTCAACTCATTATTAGTTATTTCACTGAAATGTAGGTAACGAAAAGATGGAAGGCCTATTTCAATTGGACTCATGGCCTTTGTTCTATAAGCCATTGAAAAATGAGTTTCTTCTGAAGCCATCTCGCTAGTGGTTTGGATAGCCCACAGGACCTGAGGTAGCTTATCCATCTAAGTCCCATTTGAAGCATCCAACTTTCTCTTAAGTGTGTATTTGATAGTCTTTTTTGACAACTTCCACTTGCCCGTTGGGGAAGGGGTTTAAAAATGTTTTTTGATTTCTAAATCCTCGTATAGGCCCTGACCTTCTTGTTATCAAGCTATCGACCATTATCAGACACAGTCGAATGAGGGATTCCAAACCTACAAATGATATTCTTCCGTAAGAACCTCAAAATGTTTACTTCTGTAATCTTAAAAAGGGGTTCAGCCTCTTCACACTTCAAGGTAGGTTAGTAGTATCATTACCTTAATACCTTTTGTGTCAAAGCCTACCCTCTCGCATGGTTACCACAAAACCCTTCATGATTTTCTGTAAGTAGGTGGCTTGGTTGCCACATATGCATCGAAGAAGGGATAAGGAGAAACCTCGCTTGTACAACATACCATCTTGAAAGATAAAGTGTGTAGTTTACCTTCTAAGCTTCCGTGTATTATCTTTGTCAGAGGATAATCCTTGAACTTTGAGGTATGCTATGATAGGCTGCATCCATGTGGGATTGTCCTTGATCCACATCATTGTGAATGTAAAATGGGATTACCGTGTGTAAGTCCTCGTGAGAAGGGAAAAAACCATATGTGTGGCCATATATGAGTACAGAAAAGTGACACTCTGAGATATACCACCTAATCCTGTCGATCCAGATTTAATTAAATCCAAATGCCTCCAATATAGAATAAATGAAGCTCCAGTCCATGCAATCCTATGCTCTAGCCATGTCTAGCTTAAGCATAATGTTACCCTTTCGCACTCTAGCATCCAAAGTATAGAGAAGCTCTTGAGCTAATAATACGTTGTCCCCAATCAACGGTCATGTATAAAGCCACTCTGTGGAGGAGAGATAATGCGCGGTAACAATGTACTCAACTGAGTGTTCAAAATCTTAGTAATAAGCTTATTGAACACAATACATAAGCTGATAGGTCTGAAGTTAGTCCATCTACAAGCATCGTCCCTCTTAGGAAGTAATATAATAGCAGTAGTGTATAACCCCGTGGAAGATGGCCGCCATCAAAGAAGTCTAAGATTTCTATATATACATCGTCTTGAATAATGTCCTAGCGATGCTGGAAAAATAGGGATGAGAAACCATTCGGGCCGGTAACACTGTCAACATCAATACTGAAAATTGCCTTCCATACCTCATGAATCAAAGGAGGATGGTTTAGTGCTAAATTATCATCCTTCGTCAAAATCTTGGGGATGATATCAGAACGAATGAGGTCCAAAGACTATGTAGGAGCAAATAAAAGATTCTGGTAGAATAGCCGAAGTCTGAATGTCAGTAGGAGTAGCTAAAACTTTCCATGCTTGCATCCTGATAGACTTGATACATGATTTGATGAACCATCGCATAGAAATATCGAGTATTATGATCTTCCTCACATACCCAATGTAAACCGACCTTTTGCTTCCAAAACACCCTCTATAGATAAAGTCTAGTTCAAATGCTTCATTGTAAGCTGTTGACAGAACTCTGCAGCTGTAGAATTGATGAGTACCCTATCCAATCTCTTTCTTACTCGACCATTAGTCCAAGTATACTGATTCCCAAGGAAAGCAGTGTCTTCCAAAGTATAGTCTAACATCATATCAGATAAAGCAGTTGTACCTCGATTACGAGTATTATGACCAGTGCGCTCACCATCATGTGTAATAATATTAAAGTCTCTCTCAACTAACCAAAGGTCGTCCATATTGAGGAAAATATGGTGAATACCCATTCACAAATCCTTCCTGATAGCAGCATCACATGAAACATAAATTGGAGTCAGATAGATGGGACACATTAGTCTGGGATCTTCAACTCTAACATGTAGGAAATGGGGATGATCATAAAAAATAGTAACAATGGTCCCCGCATTCCAAAAAAACCAGATCTCATTTGACTCATTTTGAACTCCGGTGTCAAAGCGTTGATATCATTAAATGTAATCAAATCTATGCTGAAGTAGAAAAAGGCTCCAATATAACCAAAAGATAAAATTGGTGAAACTATATAAGTCTCTTTAGGCGTTGACGGGTAGCTACACTAGCTACACCTTTCACATTCCATATGATGGCACTCATAGGAACGGAAAATGTGATAACGTATTATGTTCGGGTATTTTTATCGTGACGGACGAAGTCATCATCCTCTATCCTCCCAGCCATACCAACCAAATCCTCAATAGAGGACCTATGGAATATGCCCTGCTGATGAACCTCAATTTGTAATGTGCTTTCCATATCTGATTGCTCAGACTGTAGAGATGGGATAGATTTCTCAACGTTCTACTCGAAAATAAGGGACACAATAATAGTAATAGGTGCCTATGTCCAAGCTAAAGATGGACTTGTAATTTGTGTAGCTCTGAACTACAAACTCTAAGTCATTTGGTATCAGTGGTTTTCAAACAATAAAATCCACAAAGGGATCAAAATATGAAGTATGTGTGACCCCGACTCCCCGGGTTCAAGCCCCAATAAAAGCAATTGTAGTAGAAACAACAATCATAGGGGCACTACTGATGGAGCCCGAAGATTGTACTATTGGATGAGCAACTGATGTGGCAACATAAAGACTTTGAGTATCCAACCTAATGGGAGTAACTGTAAAATGGTCTTATTGCAAAGAAGTAGTAGTCTGTGGAGAAGTAGTGCTAATGACAGGTGGGACTGTAGCTAAAGTAGGAGTCACACGTGGAGCAACTATTCGTGATGAAGTAACTATAGTGATTGGGACACTAAGGGCAATAGGGAGAGCAATCTGTGTATAAGCTTGAGTAGCTATACCTAATGTTCTATCTTGTCTGTTTTGATCTCTCTTAATCGGTTCCACTATTGGCGAGTCTCCATCACAATCTTCTTCTCCTTTTCCTTTGGCTAAAATAGTCTTAGAAGTAAGATCTAGGACAACAGGAGGTGGGACATGATATGAACCACCAGAGCAACTCTCCTCCAAGTGTCCAAGGTATCCACAACAAAAGCAGAATTTTGGCACCTTATCATATACAATCGGTTGCAAATAACCTCTTCTCTTCTCCCTCTCAATCTACACTCTATCAGAGACTTTACATTCCAGATCAACCTAAACATAAACCCATGCCTCACTTGGTCGTCGGAGATCAGAAGTCTTTTCATCAATACAAAGAGGATGCCCAATGGCCTCATCTATTGCAAACAATGCACTCTTAGCATGAAAATGAATAGGAAGCAAATGAAATGAGACCCAGGCATGAACAATAAGAACTACATGTTTTGGCCTGAAATTGTGGGTCTATTTTATGATCTTCGTAGAACAACCATCAATATACCAAGTGGGTTTGAGGTATAACAGTAAATAGTGATCCTCGTGCACCAAATGAATAATAATGTATACATCATCAATAAGTCCAAACTTATTAGTGTAAACCTGTAGCCCTAAGCAAAAAATTGTTCACCTGACTCATCGAAAAATACGATAAGCTCCCCATGATGAATGTATGGTTACTTCGAAACCAAACTGTGGTGTCTGGATTCCTTAAGAGCTTAAAGCACATGATTTTCTTTGACTATTTTCAGCCCGAGTAATAGCAGGTCGATAATTGAATGCTGCAACATAAGATTGTGGGGTAGCACATGAACCGACGGGCAATGAGGGAGCAAACCACTTTTGTATATTTTGAGTATGCAGATTTCGAATCTGATGTCCATTTGCCAATTGGGGTTTAGGGTTTTTTAAGCAAAGACTATTAGGATTTAGGGTTTAGAGTTTTTTATTGTTGAAGAAGGGTGGTACCTCCTAGATTTTATTAATATTCCATCACTTGTGGCGGCGGAATATCGCTATTACATGAGAAAGGAAAGCAATAAATGGAAAGTACTACTTCCTTTAAAGTGAAAATAGATGAAAAAGAACAATTCTAATGCTATAAAAAAGGAAGTACTACTTCCTCGTACAATAAAATCAATGGAGTAAATGAAACCTAGACTACAAACCTCTAAAGCTGGGCAATCCATGTTTGACAATCTGTACCAGTGCCCCAATCTGTCGAGGTAAGTTGGGTGTTCCCAACCCTCTAAAGTAAGAGAATCTACAACCTAGTTTCCCTCTCTGTATATGTGGGAAACCGTGTCT
>CAIGRO010281525.1:0-18392 GCA_903798355.1 Fraxinus baroniana | reverse complement strand
TTTATTTACTTAAATATCTTTAAGTAAAATTATATAATTAGGGTTATAATATATTTTTTAATTAAATAAATTATTATTACACTACAAATATAAAACCTAATTTCTTTCTTTCTTTTTCCTTAACATCTCATTGCTCATTGTTATTCCGGCGGCTTTTGCTTTCTTCCACTGAGGCAAGATAATTTTCTTTTCTTAACCGTATATCCAGGGCAGATGAAATAAACAGTGGTCAAAAGATGTGTTTGGTGCATATAAAAATGAGAGAATGCATTTTTTTGAAGTGATGCGATGTGGAATATGTGGTTGAAAAAGAAAGAAAAGTTATTGATATGATGAAAAATATTATTTTATTGAAGAATGCATGGTTAAAAATGAATAGAAGAATGAGAATGAAAAAAAATAATGTCGATCAAACGGGGGCTTAATGAACAATAGAATTAATGTTAGAAGCATAGAATTAATATTTGTTTGTTCTTGAAGCAACTATGTACGAAGTTGATTTTTGGAGTTGTTTTGATATGGATGTGTACTTTCACGTATATTACATATGGTGCCACAAAAAAATAAAAATAAAAAGTAAAAAATTAAAATCGTATGCCTATGCTTCCGCTGTTAACAAAGTTGAGCTTTTCTTGAATTGATCGACTCAATAATCTTAAAACTGTACTTTTCCCTATTGGCACAGCCAATTTGCTGCGTGATAGCTAATTTCAGTTTATTGGATGAGGTTTAGAGATCAGATTTCAAAACATTGAAGTGAGATCTGCTAGGAATTTGGATTTGGTAGAGGCTATAAAGAAGAAAGGTTATTGTCTAGGTAACATAATGAGGGAAAAGGTTGACAGAATGAGTATTAATGTTGGTGATAAGTACACCACAATATTTTTTTTTATTTTTTTTTGATTGAAATAAGATTATAATTGTAAATTTATTGTGGTATATTTATTAAAAATATATTTTAATTGTGATGTGATGTGATTATAATGTGATGAAGTAATTAAAATTTATAGTGGTAATATAATATAATTACCCTCTATTAATCGTGCCACTATTTTTCATCTAGAATTAAAATACCCAACACCCTGAACATCAGTATCTCGTGTCAAAGATGTTGGTGCCACTTGCCAGCAAAATGAAAAATGCCCGTGGGGAGAAATCAGGTTCATTGTCTAATATCTTTGCCGCTAGCAGTTTTGTTGAACTTTTAACGAAGTTTTCTTCAATGAAGGAATGGTGTTTAATGAAGTTCCTGTGAAGAACATTGTTTTGTGAATGCTCATTTGTCAGGTTATGCAAGGTCTAATATGTGCAGAATGGACGACGAACGATTTTAATTTTTTATGTATGAAGAAAATGTGTTTAGCAATCTTTTGATCAACCAAACTGTCCACTGCATCCATGGCGGTGGGAAAATCTTTCACACCCTGCCTCCTTAGTTCCATCTGTTCCCATGATTGGCGACTTGACCTGAAATTGAAGAAAATGTCCTCCTCGGGGGTCATAAAGCTTCTCCACGTTGAAATTATTAAAAGTAAATTCCAAGTGGGTTATTGATTCCTGGGAAGAACTCCATGGGAAATTAAATAATTGAAAACCATTCTTAATAATACAGACTTGTCACTTGTATTCAGTAGCTGAGCTAAATGAAATTATTAATATTATTGCATCTCATGTCATGTGGACTTTGACAATGTCAGGAAGCTGAGAAAGGTGAGTAAAGCCCCATGATTGACTCTTTATATCGGATTTTGCAACACGAAGTTCTATAGTAGCCCCGTAGCGTGATCCATGCATTCAACATTTAGCCACCAATTTTGTAGAACAGATGTGCTGCTGACCTTTTTCGCAGTGGGTATATACTTTTTTGCTGCCAGTTTATACGTCAACGTACATAGAGAATCAGGTATGATGGTCTATATGTAACCTTATTTCAGAGAAACATATTAATTAAGGTGTCTCAACCTTGGACTGATATACGTTATCCATTGGTTGAATCAAGATCTGAGCATCTAAACAACTCTAATATATTTGACAGTAATCTAGGTTGTAGCCTATGTTATCAGATATGTAGGGAATAATGTTTTTGAGTATCTATATAATTAGTTCTTTTCTTATAAATATTAGGTGGTGATTAAAAGACAATCATGTGATCCCTTGTGCTGATGTGCTTCTCTTGCCCCTATCCCAATTTTTCTTCACCACACAATCTGTTGTTAAAGATTTAATATCTGCAGTTATTTATTTTAGTTGCAACAAGTAGTAAATCTGCTTTGGCATCCAACAGGTACAATTTTTGATTAATGTGATCTCCATTTGAACAGAAATAAAAGGTATATATTTCTCTATTTGTGACCGTATTTAGATTGGAAAGATTACGTACGCTAGCATACTTCTGAGTGTAGGCCAGTCTTTGCTTCAATGAAAAAATGACTCCATCTGTAGTCCTTATTTATTTCATTCAAGTTGTCCTCTGTAGGCCATCTTATCTTAAATGCTGAGGAATTGTATTTTTCAACATAAACAAACTTTTGTTGTATCAATTTGTTGAGGATTAAAAAACAGATCCATGCGATCAGACATCAGTCATATGCTAATGTTTCTGTCTGGTGATCTGGTCCCCATCCAAATGCCTTTCACACAAACTTAAGAAGTGAAGGATTGCCACAGATAGCCATTCATCTATATATATATATTCATATCTTAATGTCCAACCAAACATAAGTCCTTCACAACGATCTTAGCTTTTACTTGTTACACAACCTAGAATCTCCACTAAACTTCCTCGATCAAAAAGGAAAAATCCTACCTGAACCATGGCCATCCGCATGCCTCATATTATTTATTCTAAGAATTTTCTTCGATGGTCTTCATCAATGGGAAACCGAACAACATTAGACATTCCAAAAGGTCATATGGTAGTATATGTTGGGGAATGTGAAAAGAAAAGATTCATCGTTCCAATGTCATACCTGAACCAGCCTTTGTTTCAAGATTTGTTAAATCAAGTTGAGGAAGAATTTGGGTTTGATCATCCAATGGGTGGTCTCACAATCCCCTATAGCAAGGATGTATTTATCGATGTCACTTCTCAATTGTGTGATAAGAAATCAGCTACTAGCTTAGTTTGGTAGACCCAATTTTGTAAAGCAGAGTTGTACAGATTAACCTAGCTAGAGTTGGTAAAAGCTTGGGGAGGAAAACAATATCTCCCTGTGAAAAAAAGCTTTTCTCTTTACCATTTATTTAACATTCTAAAATAGTCAATTTTCCGAATCAGGAAATTTTGTACTCGGTATTATAATACTATGTTCCAATTCTCGAATTAAATTATTTTGTTGGAATATTATCATACTTGCTACTGCATTTCCAATTGAGAATTGTTGAAGAGAATCCTTGATGATTTAAGATTTTGAGGTGATATGAGGTTCTTAGGTCCACCTTCTGGGAAAATGGAATTCCAAAATAAGACAAATAAGAGTGCTTGAAAATGGGAAAATTTTGAGGTGGATTATTGATTCTTAGGAAGAAATCCCTGGTGCAAATAGATAATTGAAGACCAAGCTTAATAATGCATAGAATCATCGGTTGACAGTTGAATTTTAAATCAAACTGCGTGTCATGTGGGCTTTTGCAATGTCAGGCATTGATAAAGCTCAAAAACCCCCCATGATATTTGCCGTTAAATAGGATTTTGCAGAGCAAAGTTCAGAAAGTCCTATAGTATTGTCCTAGCATTCTACATTTAGCAAGATCAATGGGAGGCCAATTTTATGGAATGAAGGTGCTGCTGACCTTGTTTCTAATCCGTTTGTTCGAAATAGGAAAATACAATTCTTGTTCTATTTTAAATATGGATGTCCACATTTTTCAATTAAACAGATATTCTGGTCTATATAATTTCTGAGGGATTCTTTTGATGCTCAAAAGTAGGGGAATTTTGTGATTTGAAATATTTTCATGAAGTTTCCTCAAATTTTTAGAAACTCGTCAAAAAATTAATGATATAGAAAACTTGTTTTCAAGTTTCTAAATGGTTTCAACTTACGAAGTTTTTGAATCACTTCAAATCTGTCAACCAATTAACTGTTAAGAGCATTCAGTTGATATTGCAAGTTCATGTCTGGCTTATGCCATGTCACTTAACGTTTTGTCTAGGGACGACTGATGAGTTCTGATTATTTCGAATTTATATGCATTATACTTCTTATTAGGTGACCTTATATGGCAGGATAGATCAAGGTCTCAAGCATGCTTATGAGTGTAGAACGAGGCTTTACTTCTATCAGTACACGTTAAATGTATTTTTAGGATAGTTACTTAGCTATTACATATTTTCTGGAAAGAAAAAAAAAAAAAAAACTAGAGAGAGAGAGATCCGTAGTCCTTATTTCATTCATGTAAACTGGCCTCTGTAGGCCATATTATCTTAAATACTATAAGAAATTTATTTTCAACATAAACACAATTCTGCAACATTTCAGTTATTTTTTATGATTGGAAGACATCCTTGTGATTTCTCATGTGTTAATGTTTCAGTATGATATCTATGTCCCTGCCCAATTGCCTCTTCACCACAAACTTTAGAACTGAAGGATAGATGCAGAACTCAATTCATCTATATATAGAGACATATCTTAGCACCCAACCAAACTCAATTCCCTCACAACAATCTCAGATTTTACTTGTGTCAGATGTCGAAGAATCTCCATTTGACTTCCTCTTATTGAGAAAGAAAAGCCCTGCCAGAATTATGGCCATCCACATGCTTCGTAATATTCATTCCAAGAAATTGCTTAGATAGTCTTCATTGACAGGAAAGAAAACAACAGTAGACATCCCGAAAGGTCATCTTGCAGTTTATGTTGGGAAGAATGAAAAAATAGATTTGTCATACCGGTATCATACTTAAACCGGCTTTTGTTTCAAGATTTGTTAAGTCAAGCAGAGGAAGAATTTGGGTTTGATCATCCAATGGGTGGCATCACAGTCCCATGTCGAATGGATGTATTCATTGATGTCACATTTAAGTGTATTATGAAATCTTCTGCTAGCTTAGATTGGTATAGAACAATTTTGTAAAGCAGAGTTGTACATTTTAGCCTAGCTAGAGTTGATAAAAGCTTGGGGAGGAAAATAATGTCTCCCCATGAAAGAAAGCTCTTCTCTTTACGTTACAAAAATGAAGTTTCATTTCACATTCTAAAATATTCGATTTCTGAATGAGGAAATTTGGTAATTGGTTGGTATCTCGGATTAAATTATTCGGTATGAATATTTTATACTTGCTCCTGCATTTCCAGTTGAGAGATATTGAAGAGAATCCTTGATGATTTAGGAGATTTTGTGGTGAACTGAAGTTTGAGGACCACTTTCTATACAGGGAAATTGGAATTCGACTCAAAATTAAACCAAATAAGTGTGATTGGAAATATTAATAATGCTGTGAGCCTGTGACAGGTGTTTACCATCTATAAAATATAAATAGAAAATTTTGAGGTGAAAATAGATAATTGATGAAAATGCTTAATAATGCTTATAATTAAATTCATCAGTATAGTTTTAAATCAAATTGTATGTGTGTCATGTAGGCTTTTGCAATAATAAGAACTTATAAAGGTGAGAAACCCCCATGGTTGAGTCTTTAAATAGGTTTTTGCAGATCAGTATTTGCAGAACAAATTTCAAATAGCCCCATTGTATGGTTTGTGCATTCAACAATTAGCAAGGTCAATGGGAGAACAATTCTATTAAACAATGGTGCTGCTGACCTTGTCTCTCATCCATTTGTTTGAAGTAGACAAATGCAAGATTTTTTTTTTTTAATTTTAAATATGGAGGTATACATTTTTAATTACACATGATGTCCTTGTCTGTCTAGTTTCAGAGGGATTTTTTTTGAGGCCTATGTTGTCAGAAGTGACGGGAACTTAATTTGAGATATTGTCATGAAATTTCCTCAAAATTTTGAAAACTCTTTAAAAAATCAAATATATATATATATATAGAAAAATGCTTTCAAGTTTCTAGATGATTCCAGTTTGCAAAATTTATATGGTATACAAAAATTACGTTTTAAAAGTTTATGAATCACTTAAATGCCATCAACCACGAATTGTAAATAGCATGCAGTTGATATCGGGAGCTAATGTCTTGCATATACCATGTCACTTAACATCTGGACTGGGGACAACTGATTCGTTCTGATTATTTTGATTTTATTTGCATCTGAACTTCTTGTGTCCTCAACTTATTTCATTTATTTTCAATCTTTCTTTTCATTCTGGAGAAGATTGCAGTTCTGTTGGATAAATATTTTAGTGTCAACAGGTATATTTTCTTACAGCTAATTTCTACATCACCTCATATCGGGAATCAGGTATTCCTGTCTCTACATCACCTTATTTCAGAGAAACACATGAACTGAGATGTTTCAACCCTCAACTGTTATGCATTATCCATTGATTTACTCAAGAACTAACTGCTAGACATTACTAATATCTTTGAATTTAATGCAGTGAGTTAATTGCTTGTACATTGGTATCAAACACTGTGGGGACTAATGTTTCAGAATATCTATGCTGTGAGTTTATTGCTTGTATGTTGGTATCAAAGATTG
Organism: Fraxinus baroniana; assembly: GCA_903798355.1. Taxonomy (NCBI): domain Eukaryota; kingdom Viridiplantae; phylum Streptophyta; class Magnoliopsida; order Lamiales; family Oleaceae; genus Fraxinus; species Fraxinus baroniana. Next base: position 11,776 of record CAIGRO010281525.1, on the reverse strand, counting down.
TAGGGACTTACGTTTCAGAATTTCTATGCTGTGATTTCATTGCTTATATATTTAGGTGGTGATTGAAAGACAAAACCATGTGATTCCTTGTGCTTCTATGGCCTTATCCCTATTCCCCTTCACCATACAATCTGCTATTCGTAGATGACCTTATGTGAAAGGAAATATTAGGGTCTCTAGCATGCTTATGAGTGTAGGACCAGCTTTACTTCTATCAGTACATTTTAAAAGTATTTTTTGGGTAGTAGCTTAACTACTAAACATATTTACGATTAAAGAAAAAAATAAAAATACGGTGACCCCACCTGTAGTCTGAACTCTGCAAGTCATATTATCTTGAATTCTAGGGAAATTGATTTTCAACATGAACATGGTTCTGCTACATTTTCAATTATCTTTGATGATTGGAAGACAGATCCATGTGATATTGCATGTGTTAATGTTTCTGTCTGGTATCTGGTCCCTCTCCAATTGCCTCATCATCAAAAAACTTAGATGTGAAAGATTGCCTATATATAGACATATCTTAGCACCAAACGAAACCCAAGTCCTCACAAGAATCTCAAATTTTACTTCTTCAGACATCCAAAAATCTTTATTTGACTTCCTCTTATTGAGAAAGAAAAGCCCTGCCAGAAGCCGAGAACCATGGCCATCCATATGCCACGCATTATTCATTCCAAGAATTTTCTTCGATGGTCTTCATCAAAGGGAAACCAATCAGCGTTAGATATTCCAAAAGGCAATGTTGCATTATATGTTGGGGAGGGTGAAAAGAAGAGATTCATAGTTCCACTACCATATTTAAACGAGCCTTTGTTTCAAGATTTATTAAGTCTAGCCGAGGAAGAATTTGGTTTTGATTATCCAATGGGTGGCCTCACAATCCCCTCTAGCGTGGATGTATTCATTGATGTCATGTCTCAATTAAATGTAATATGAAATCTGCTGCTACCTTAGTTAGATGGAGAACAATTTTGTAAAGCAGAGTTGTACATTTTAGGCTAGCTAGAGTTGATAAAAGCTTGGGGAGGAAACTAATGTCTCCCCATGAAAGAAATAATTTCTTTTTACCATATAAAAATGAAGCTGTGTCATACTTTTTCTCTTTCTTGTACTGTCAAGTTTCTGAATTAAAAACTTGGTACTTGGTTGGGATTATAATCCTTGCATTCCAATTTTAAGTTAAACAGGAATATTTGCAACTCGCTATAGCTTTTTTAACCGAGAGTTGTTGAAGAGAATACTTGATGATTTATGATGTCAATTTTATGGTCCTTAATTCATCAGTTCAATTATATCTCATTTTTCTCAATATGGGCTCCATTCTTCAGCTCTTCACATGCTTTCTTTCTTACACTTTTATAGTGTTTGTATATAAAACACTTTATGTTATCTTTTAACGTTATTATGTTGTGTCGAAGATGGTTGTGTCAGTAAAATGATAACTGCCCGTGTGGAGTAATCAAGTTGATTATCTAGTGTGTTTTCCATTAGTGGTTTGGTGGATTTTTAAATGAAGTTGCTGTCTATGAATGATACAAGGATATGATGTCTCATGAAGTTCCTGTACAGAACATTGTTGTGTAAATGATCTTTTGTTGGGATTATGCTAAGTCTAAATTTGCAGGACAATGGACTATGTTATTTCTGTTGAAAAAACGATATCATTCTTCATGTATAATGAAAATCTGATTCTACCAAAAAACAAAAGGCAAAACAATTGTGGGTTGATTCAATCAGGGCTTTTTTCGTACTACCAGGCTTATACCTCATTTTGCTCAATATGGGCTCCGTACTTCAGCTTTCCACATACTGTCTTTCTTGCCCTTTGGTAGGTTTGTATATATAACACCTTATGATATCCTTTAATATCATTATCTTGGGTCAAAGAAGTTAGTTTTTTTTATAAAGATGATGTATAACACCATATGTTATCCTTTAACAAAATTCCATGATCAGTGCATTCAACACTTATCGACCAATTTTATAGAACAAATGTGCTGCTGATTTTGTTCTCAGTGGGTAGATATTTCTTACTTCCTTTCAATTCATATATCAGCTTATATAGAGAATTAGGTAAGCCTGTCTATATGTTACCTTAATCCAGAGAAACACATGAATTAAGGTGTCTCACCCTTGCACTGATAAGCATTATCCATTGATCAAATCAAGAACTGTGCATCTAAACAACTCTAATGTCATTTGACTTACTAATCTAAGTTGTAGGGAAATTGTGGGGAATAATGTTTTTGGATACGTATGCAGTTAGTTCTTTGCTTTTAAATATTATGCAGTGATTGAAAGACAAAACCATGTGATCCGTTTTGCTGATGTGCTTCTCTTGCCCCAATCCCAATTTCTCTTAACCACACAATCTGTTGTTCAAGATTTAATATCTGCAGTTGTTTATTTTAGGTGCAACAGGTAGTAAAACTGCTTTGGCATCCCGACAGGTACAAATTTTTATTAATGTTTATGTCTACATTTGTGAATAAAAATATATTTCTCTATATCACAATATGTGACCTTATTTTGATAGGAAAAATTAGGTGCTCCAAGCATGCTTCTGAGTGTAGGCCAGTCTTTGCTTCAATGAAAAATGACTCCATCTTTCATTTAATTCAGTTTTTCCTCTGTGGGCCATCTTATCTTAAATGCTGAGAAATTTGATTTTTCAACATAAACAAACTTTTGTTGCATCAATTTAATTGAAAAACAAATCCATGTGATTTCTCATATCCTAATGTTTCTGTCTGGTGATCTGGTCCCCTTAAAATTGCCTCTTCACCACAAACTTAAGAAGTGAAGGATTGCCAAAGAGAGCCCTTCATCTATATATATTCCTATCTTAGCATACAACCCAACATAAGTCCTTCACAACAATCTCGACTTTCACTTATTACACACAACCTAGAATCTCCACTAAACTTCCTCGATCGAGTAAGAAAAATCCTGCCTAAACCATGGCCATCCGCATGCTTCATAATATTCATTCCAAGAATTTTCTTAGACGGTCTTCATCAATTGGAAACCATACAACAATAGATATTCCAAAAGGTCATGTTGCAGTATATGCTGGGGAGGGTGAAAAGAAGAGATTCATCGTTCCAATATCATACTTAAACCATTCTTTGTTTCAAGATTTGTTAAGTCAGGCCGAGGAAGAATTTGGGTTTGATCATCCGATGGGTGGCCTGACAATCCCCTGTAGCATGGATGTATTCATTAACGTCACTTCTCAATTAAGTGAAATATGAAATCTGCTGCTAGCTTAGTTTGGTAGAGAATAATTTTGTAAAGCAAAGTGGTACGTATTAACCTAGCTAGAATTGATAAAAGCTCGAGGTGGAAAATTATGTCACCCCGTGACACAGTTTTACTGTATACCATAGAAAATGAAGTTGTAAACATTTTATTTTACATTCTAAAATAGTCAATTTTCTGAATCAGTAAATTTGGTACTTTTTTGGTATTATAATCCATGTGTTCGGATTCTAATATTAAATTATTGTGTTGGAATAATATCTACTTGGTAATGCATTTCCAACTAAGAGTTGTTGAAGAGATTCCTTGATGATATGAATCTGGTGATAGAGATTTTGAATCTACCTTCTGTACAGGGGAAATGGAATTCCACTCAAGAATATTCCGAATAAGTGTGATTGAAAATAGTAATGATACTGTAAGCCTGTGACTGGTGTTCAACCTGTTTAAATTATTGACAGAAAATTTTGAGGTGGATTATTGATTCTTCAAATAGCCCCATAGTATGGTCCTTGTATTCTATATTTAGCGAGGTGAAAGGGAGACTAATTTTAAGCAATGAATGTGCTGCTGACCCTGTACCCGTCCATTTGTTCGAAATAGGAAAATCCAATTCTTGATTTGATTTTAAGTATGGATGGATACAATTTTAAATTACACAAGATATCCCTTTCTATAAACTTTCAGAGGGATTTTTTTGAGGCCTATGTTGCCAGACTATGGGAAGTATGTAATTTGAAACATTGAAGTTTCCTCAATTTTTCAGAAGCTCTTCAAATGATTAAAGGTATAAAAAGTGATAAAAAAAAAAAAAACTAAAAGTAAAAAACTGATTTTCATTCACTTATACTTAATCATATATGTTACTGAGTACATATAGCCCTAAAAAATCAGCAAACTGATTTTATCTCTAAACAGAAGATCCTACCTTACAATATGATATGTACAGATTTACATAAAAAAAAAAAAAAAATTATCAAAAAAAAAAGATTTACATAAAAAAATCAAATTTTGTACAGAAAACTTTTGGTTGGGGTTAAAAAGTGATGTGGTACTTTTTGACTGTCAAAAGGATATTACAGCTACCTTTAGCTGGACATTAATTTTCCATTGATTTTGCAGCACATTAATTTTCCTTAATTGTACAGCTCTGTAGCTTCATTGTAAAGTTGTATTCTTTCCATACTAAGTTAATGGCAGCTGTAGATATCTCTGTATATGGTAAGTAATTAATCTAGGAGCTAGAAATCAATTGTATTTTGATCTATATAATAGAAGGGTCTGAAAAAAGACACACAGATTTCACGAATATCTCTTTGTCTAACATTGACTCAACTTAAAAGAAATTATGAAACGCTGAGGGAGCGGTGAGGTCAAAATCTGGACTACGTTCAAACTTGAAGGGAGATGTGGAAAGGTAAAGTATATTAATCAGAGAGAATTTGATTCTCCATCCCCCTTATATAGGGGAAGATATTACAATTGCCAACCGCCTTAGTCATTTATAGCTAAAGTAGCTGACCTCGATCTGTGTTTCACTTGTCACGTCAATGGTTTTTTATTATGGATCAGGATGCAGCAGTGACGCAATGATTACCTAGGTCATTGGTTTGCTGCATACTCTACCTTATCTTCCTTACCATTGTCTGTTTTGGACAGTCGTGTGACAAGTTTTCCATTGAATGATTGCTGCTTAATTAGAGTTAAGTATCCTTCTTAAGCATTCAATTAGCCGAACATTTGCTGAGGTCATCTGGGGTATGGTGGCCAAATTCATCCCTCCAAGTGGACTTGCATGTGACGTCACGAGTGGATCATGTTCAAGTGGGGCATTTAATCAGACGTCAGAGGTCAAAGGTCGACACTTTTTAAAGAAAAAAATGTAGAAAAGTTGTTTTCAAGTTTCTAAATGGCATCAATTTAAATAAAAATGAATATGGTATGCAAAAATTATCTTTTAGAAGGATATCACAGGTTCATGTCTGGCTTATGCCATGTCACTTAACATCTTGTCTAGAACAACCGATGAGTTCCGATTATTTTGAATTTATATGCATTTAAACTTCTTATATCACTAATTTCAGTTACTTGGTCCTAGAGAAGATTGCATTTCTGCTGGGTAAATATTTTAGTGTCAAACAGGTACACTTTCTTAGTGCTAATATCTACATCCCCTCATATAGCGAATCGGGTATGCATATATCACCTTATTCCGTATTAACTACCTCAAGAGCTATGCATACTCCATTGATTTAATAAAAAACTGTCTAAACAATTCTAATCTTTGATTTTAATGCAGTGAGTGTATTGTGTGTATGTTGGTAGAGAAATTCACGGGGACTTATGTTTCAGAATATGTCTATACTGAGTTCATTGCATATATAATTAGGTGGTAATTGAAAGACAAAACCATTTGATCCCTTGTGCTTATGTGCTTCCCCGGCCCCCATCCCTTTTCCCCTTCTCCACACAGTCTGCTATTAATAGGCGACTTTATATGATAGGATAGATTAGGGTCTCAAGCATGCTTATGAGTGTAGAACCAGATTTACTTCTATCAGTGAATTCTAAATGTATAGTTATGGTAGTAGTTTAGCTAATATATATTTGCTATACATTTGCTGTAAAGAGGGGAAAAAAAAAAACGAGGCCCCACCTATTGTCCTTATTTCTTTCATTCAAACTGAACTAGGCCGTAGTGTCTTGAAGTACTAAGGAAATTGATTTTCAACAAACACTACAATTTCAATTATCCTTGACGATTGGAAGACAGATCCATGTGATCTTGCATGTGTTAATGTTTCTGTCTGGTATCCGGTCCCTACCCAATTACCTCAATCACAAAATTTAGAAGTGAAGGATTGACGCAGAGTGCAATTAATCTATATATAGACATCTCAGCACCCAATCAAACCCCAAGTCCTTCACAGCAATATCAGCGTTTACGTCTTTCAAACGTCCAAAAATCTTCATCAACTTCCTCTTATTGAGAAAGAAAGGCCCTGCCAGAAGCCCAAAACCATGGCCATCTACATGCTTCGTAATATTCATTCCAAGAAATTTTTTAGAACGTCATCATCGACAGGAATACAGAAAATTTTAGATATTCCGAAGGTTATCTTGCAGTTTATGTTGGCAAGACTGAAAAAAAGAGATTTGTCGTTCCAGTATCATACTTGAACCAGCCATTGTTTCAAGAATTGTTTAGTCAAGTGGAGGAAGAATTTGGGTTTGATCATCCAATTGGTGGCCACACAAACCCCTGTAGCATGGATGTATTCATTGATGTCACATCTCAATTAAGTGTAATATGAAATCTGCAGCTAGATTAGCTTGGTAGAGGACAATTTTGTAAAGCTGAGTTGTAAATTTTATCCTAGCTAAAGTTGATAAATCCTTAGGGAGGAAACTAATGTCTCCCCATGAAAGAAAGATTCTCTCTTTACCTTATAAAATTGAAAGCTATAGCATTTTTTGTTTTTACATTCTTGTATAGTCAAGTTTCTGAATTAAAAATTTGGTACTTTGTATGGATTCTAATCCTTGTTTTCCAATTTTCTAAGTTACACCAGAATATTTGCTATTTGCAACTTCATTTTCAACTGAGAGCTGTTGAAGAGAATGCTTGATGGTTTAGGAGATCAATTTTCAGATCCATGCATTCAACACTTAGTGAGGTTTGTGGGAGATCAATCCCCGAAAATCCTAAGCAACTTCTTCAAATTTCTCCATCCTAAAACACCTTTACTGTTTAATTCAATTATATCTCATTTTTAACAAGGGATCTGCTCTTCAGCATTCCACAGCCTCTCTTTCTTACACTTCCATAATTTTTGCATAGATAACACCTTATGTTGTTCTTTAACATTATTATCTTGAGTCAAAGACGTTGGTATCAGTAAAATAATAAATGCCCGTGCGGAGAAATCAGGTTGATTTTCTAATGTGTTTTCCAGTAGCGATTTGGTGGATGTTTAAACAAGTTTTTTATTTATGAATTATGCATGGATGGTGTTTGATGAAGTTCCCACGAAGAACATCGTTGTGTTAATGCTCTTTTTTCAGGTTATGGTAAGTCTGAAATGTGAAAAATGGACAATGAACTGTGTTATTCATATCAAGAAAAAATTGACTATTTAAAGTAAATTTCGGGTGGGTTAATGATTCCCGGGAAGAACTCCTTGGTGAAGTTAAATAATTGAAGAAGAATAGAAGATTCTTAATAATGCAGAGACTTGTATTCAAAGGCTGAATTAAATGAAATTGTTAATATTATTGTGTTCCATGTGGGCTTAGCAGTGTCAGGAATCCGAGAAAGGCATGTAAGCCCCATGATTGAATCTTGATATAGGATTTTGCTGCTCGGTATTTGCAGAATGAAGTTCTATAATAGCCCCATAGCATGGTCCATGCATTCAAGACCTAGCAACCATTTTTATAGCACAAATGTACTGCTGACTAGGTTCTCTGAGGGTAGATATTTTCTTGCTGAGAGAAACACATGAACTGAGGTGTATCATCCTTTCACTGATATGCATTATCCATTGGTTGAATCAAGAACTGACCATCCTAAAAGATTTTATATCTTTAGCTTAATAATCTCAATTGTAGCCTATAATGTCAGAAATTGTGGGGAATAATGTTCTTGAATACCTATGCGGTTAGTTCTTTGCTTATAAATATTAGTTGGTGTTTGAAAGACAAAACCATGTGATCCCTTGTGCTGATGTGCTTCTCTTACCCCTGTCCCAATTCTCTTTTCCACGAAATCTGTTGTTGAAGATTTAATATCTCCAGTTGTTTATTTTAGGTGCAACAGGTAGTGAAGCTGCTTTGGCGTCACGACAGGTACAAATTTTGATTAATGTTTATGTCTACATTTCTGAACAGAAATATATTTCTCTATATCACTATATGTGACCTTATTTTGATTAGGTAGTGAAGCATGCATCTGAGTGTAGGCCAGTCTTTGCCTCAATGAAAAATGACTCCACCTGTAGTCCTTTTATTTAAATCAATTTTTCCTCTGTATGCCATTTTTTCTTAAATGCAGAGTAATTTGATTTTTCAACATAAACAAACTTTTGCTGTATCAATTTTGTTGACAATTGAAAACAAATCCATGTGATTTCTCATATGCTAATGTTTCTGTCTAGTGATCTGGTCCCCATCCAAATGCCTCTTCACCACAAACTTAAGAAGTGGACTTTCAAAGAGAGCCATTCATCTATATATATTCATATCTTTGCATCCAACCAAACATAAGTCCTTCACAACAATCTCAGCTTTCACTTGTTACACACAACCTATAATCTCCACTAAACTTCCTCGATCTAGTAAGAAATATCCTGCCTGAACCATGGCCATCCGCATGCTTCGTAATATTCATTCCAAGAATTTTCTTAGTTGGTCTTCATTGATGAGAAACCAAACAACATTAGGTATTCCGAAAGGTCATTTTGCTGTTTATGTTGGGAAGGGTGATAAGAAGAGATTCATCGTTCCACTGTCATACTTGAACCAGCCTCTGTTTCAAGATTTGTTAAGTCAGGCCGAGGAAGAATTTGGGTTTGATCATCCTATGGGTGGCCTCACAATTCCCTGTAGCATGGACGTATTCATTGATGTCACTTCTCAATTGGGTGTAATATAGGAAGCAATTTTGTAAAGCAGAGTTGTACATTTTAACCTAGATAGAGAATTATGTAGATAAAAAGCTTTGGGAGGAAAATAACGTACCCCCATGAAAGAAAGCTTTTCTGATAGAAAAATGAAGTTATAACATCTATATTTTTTAATATGGATTTCATTCTTCAACCTCACCCTCTCCTTTCTGCTCATTAATAGATAATGCATTGTACATATTTTATTTAAGGGTTGTTTGACAAAGTCTTTTATAAAAACTTTAGCAAATCTTGATAAAAGTTAATGAAATTTATAATTGAAAAATTGATAAAAATGGTTAATCTCTTGAAATGTGTAGATAAAAATAATTTTACCTCAAACTTTTTAGAAATTTTTTAAGCTATCAAACAAGCACTTAGCATGTTGTGAGTAGCGACATGGTCTAAGTTTAAGCAAATTTGCTCTATATGTAAGGTGCAGCAACGGTGTTAGATGAAATGTCCGTGACGACGATTGTTGTATGCATGATCTTTTTGTCTGGTTATATTGAGGCTAAAATGTACAAAATGGAAATACTTGTGCTATTGTTCTGAAGAACAATGCTATTTTCATTCTTAATAATTTCCTCAATTCTTTTGGATTTTGCACTTATCATATTTGGCATGCTGAAGTTTCTTGGATTTTTCTTTAATATTTTATTATAACTGTGAATTCGAGAACTTTCTTGATGAGTGTAAAGGTTAAATCTTGATGTATTACCGGAATCGTGGTACTTTTTGATGGAGTTATATTTTAAGTTTTAACTAAAATCTACGAGAAACTTTTCAAATTTAATATATTTTTCTCAATGTCTTTGAAGAGAAAGATTGTGAGTCATATAAATCAATTTCGTTGTAAGTGTTAAAAAAAGATTGTTCGATGGGTGTCTCTCATGTATGGCAATCAGGTTTGTTTGGGGATGGGAAAGTGAGAAATCTTGCTAGGCAAAGTTTCACGGGTTACCTTTCTTCTTAGCACAGAAAGGGACACCGTGCGGCAGTAGTCTGCTTTGCTAGATTATCTTCCGCTTTCTCTCGATCGTGTTGGACGAAAGTAAATTTGATCACAATTTAAAGAAAGCTTACAACATGAAATTAAATTGCATTGAAATAAACTTGATCATTAATTGCTTGAAAGCTAAACATTACAATAGACGAAAGCAGAAAATTACAATGCTAGTGCAGGGGGCGAACACTAGAAAGTTTGAAAATATTTGAAAGACTAATATCTCCTAAAATAGATTTCANATAAACTTGATCATTAATTGCTTGAAAGCTAAACATTACAATAGACGAAAGCAGAAAATTACAATGCTAGTGCAGGGGGCGAACACTAGAAAGTTTGAAAATATTTGAAAGACTAATATCTCCTAAAATAGATTTCAAAACAAAAACACAACTGACGGGAGTAGACGTTTAAAGTCTCTAGAATCATACTAAAATTTTCTAATTTTTAATTATTTTACAATTGAAATAAAAATATTTACAATGTGCGGCCGAAGTTGGGCAAACTGCGACTGCGATAGGGACACGGGGCTTAAGCTGTTGCCCGTGACATTCTCCCCCATTTGCTTTGACAACGTTCTCGGAGCCATTGATTATTCTTCTCGTTGTTGCATCCGCTCCATTTGACCAAATACTCTTGAAAATATTTCCTAGAAGCTCGAGTAGTTCGATGGCCAAGAATCGTTTCAGCAACCTTCGTTTTTGATTTTTTTCAATTTAAACACGGGTCGCTTTAGATCTGCAGACTACTTGTACTGTTTCTGACCGATATCCGCAGTATGAGGGAGTAACGATTGCTGGCTCGTAGTAATCTTAAAATGACTCTTATTGGTAGAAGAGCTCTCTTGAGCGTTGAAACACATCTGAAACACATCCAAAAGTTTTACCCAAATTTCATGTAAATCAGAGGTAAAGTGCCGAAAATAGTCTTCCAGCATAGAATTGAAGCGCTGTGTCTGACCATCTTATTGTGGGTAAAAACTAGAATTCATGCTCAAAGTTGAACCAAGAAATTTGAACGACTCGGTCCAAAGTATGACAGTAAATCGAGAATTCCGATCACTGGCGATGTCCTTAGGCAGTTCCCAGTATTTGACAATATGTTCGGAGAAGGGTTGAGCTGTCTCTTCGGCTGATACATACTTGGGCGCTGTAGTGAAAGTTGCATCTTTAGATAAATGGTCCACCCCGACGATAACAGTGCCAAAATATCTAACTTTTGGCAATCCACCAATGTAGTCCATCGACCCACTCTCGATTGGTCTATTCGGAACGGAAATGGGCTCTGGTAAGCCTGCCTTTTTCTGATGATCTATCATATCTTGCTAACAAACAAAACAAGTTTTCACATAACTTGCAATGTCGTCCTGCCTTTGAGGCCAGTAATATACACATTGTATTAAGTGCAGAAGTGCGATCCACAATAGTCCCACTTCCCAACACTTCTCTCAGTTGTTTCCGAAGCTCTGGCTAAGCCATACGGTATGGTGTCTTGGTGGGAGGTTTGGCACCCGAAACAAGTCCAATCCCATAATCAATTTCCCTCCTTGGTGGGAATTTCCTTGGTAATTCATCCGGCATGATGTCTTCAAATTCCTTAAGCCTTGCGATAGGTTTTGGAATAGAGCCACTTGTCTCTTCGATCTCTTCTACTCGAAGAGTGCACAAAAATGAGGGTTTATTCCTCTTGAAACTCTTACTAAATTGCATGGTCAAGATACCCTTCTCGCTTGTTTTCCTAATCTGTGTAGGGATAATGAATGATTTACTACCCATCATTATTAACAAGTCGGAATGCGGCAACACTGTTGTATTGGTATCCCGAAGAAATTCCAATCCCA
>CAIGRO010281447.1:0-11713 GCA_903798355.1 Fraxinus baroniana | reverse complement strand
GGTATCTGATGCTCCTATCTGCTAGCTGCAACGTCACATTCGATCCTTTGATGTCACCAACTCCTAATTTCTTTAAAATAGACAAAGACATTAAATTTACACTTGCACATGTATCACATAAAGTATTAAAATAAAATTCTTTACCTAGTGAAATGGGTAAAGTGAAACTCTTTGGGTCCTTAAGTCTTGGTGGCAATTTCCTTTGCAGCCTTGTACTGCTCTCCTCAGTCAATACCACTTCTTCCCAATCTAGAAGTTTTCTTTTATTAGATATCACGTCTTCAGAAACTTTACATAATCGGGATATGTTGTATTACATCAATGAATGGGATGTTGATGTTGAGCTTTTTCAGCATATCCAAGAACTTTTAAAATTGATCATCGAGTTTTCTTTTATGCAATCTTTGTGGAAAAGGTAGTGATGGAACAAATTCTTTAGTAAGAGCGGTTTCCTTAATCTTTATATCTTCTTATACTCTTTCTGTCTCTACTTCTTTGTTATGCTCAGATTCATCCATTTGCTCCTCAATCATGGTATGTACATTTCTTTTGTAGCAACTGGTCTCTTTACATTAATCTCTAGCAGTTGAACTTCACTGCGATTATTTATTGCCTCAATCTGTTCTTCCTCCATGACCTTCACTGTCATTAGCCGTTGTTTAGGATTTATCTTAGTGTCACTAAGCAGTGCTCCGGCAGTCTCTCTAAAAGTGCTTTCGCTATTTGTCCCATTTGATTCTCCAAAATTTTATGGCAGCTCCCTGAACTTGCAAGCTCATATCTGTACGTTGCATGTGTTGAATAGATCTTTCCACCAACTTAGTCACAAGATCTTTTAATGAAGACTTCTTCTCATATTTGCTGAAAACCTGGCAGTTTCTCCGTGATCAATTCTTGTGTTAATTTATTACTTTCATAATTGTGGTAATTCAATGTAGGAATAATTGAATTGCATGATATCATCTAGAAGATAACTAATAGTGACTTGTTGATAATTAATTATTAAGTTTTAAATTCCGCATAATCACCTATTCACCATTCTCTAGGTGTAGTTTGGGTCGAACTTCGTATTTTCAAATATGATTTTAATTTTTACGGAAAGGCCAAATGCTTTTCAATTCCAATAAGAGATGATTGGAGTACATTGGGTTGCTCTAAACCAATTCGGGATGAATTTGAAATTTTGACTGAGAGTGTGACACTTGCATTTGCAGAACTCGACATTCCATATAATTTTTTTACTTGCATATTACTCATTTGTGTTACACCTCTGATAATAAGTCTCCAGGTCAAATCAAGGCTCACACTCCACTTCATCCCCATGTCATGCATCAAAGACCATACACATATGCAGATCTAAAGCTCTGAAGGGGTCGACGTAAATAGAGATGAAGTCACATAACTAGGAGACACGCCTGCTGATAAGAGTCACAATACCTCGACGCAATACACAAATCTTTAGTACAAAGATATGTCCAAGATAAAATCTCTTGAATGATGGATATAACGACTTTTCCTAGACATCAATCAGTTACTCCATACGAGGACAGATATTTAATGCTTCTAGACAAAATAAATTTGACTTGACATTTTGGCGCCTACTGCAGAGACGTCCCATCCGTCATTTTAGAGATTTTATCTTGGACAAATCTTTGTACAAAAGATCTGTGTATTGCATCAAGGCGCTATGACTCGTATTAGTTGGCATGTCTTCTAGCCGTGTGACTTCATCTCCATTTATGCCGACCTTAGTCACTTTGGAGCTTTGGATCCAAGTATGTGTATGATCTTCGATGCATGACGTGGAGTGTGGGCCTTGGTTTGACTTGGAGACTCATTATTATAGGCATAACAATAGTCTCCTCAAGTCCATGTTTGGATATTTATATAATGCGCTAACTTGTAGCGTGTTTGATGAGCTAGAGCTTTAGCATTTGACGTGGAGTGTGAGCCTTTGTTTGACCTGGAGACTCCTTACTAGAGACATAACAATATTCCTCCAACTCCATGTATAGATATTTATATAATACGTTGACTTTCAGCATTTTTGATGAGCTGGAGCTTAAGAAAGGTTGGACATGAACAGATGATGTCTTAGGACGAGGATGAGGCTCCGGATGATTGCAACTTTGAGAAAGGTTGAATTTGTAAAGATGATGAGGCTCCGGATGGTTGCAACTTTGAAAACTGTTGGATTTACAGAGGTAATGTCCTAGTTTAAGGACGAGGGTTCGAGTGATTGAAACTTTGAGAAAAGTTGGATTTGTACAAGCTCTCCTTCTGTTTCTTAGCCATATGAGATCAATAGTGTAGTTGTGAACTCACGAGATGTGTTATTGGATTATGTGCCAATGATTTGAAGGCTGTTGCATGTTTCCAAGAAAAGTAGCGAGCGTTCGCGTGCTTCCAAAAAATGCATTTCATGGGTCATTAATGTTATTGATAGGGTAGATTGTTGAAACTCGAGGCAACGCGCTCCGGGCAAGCATGCATTAGAAGGCTATCCCCAGACTGTTAAGTATTTTTGGCACCCAATCTAAATGGAGCGGATCAATTAGAGAATGAATGGCTCAAATTGTTCAAGATTTCATCCGATGGCGAGGATTTACAGACTTGTTTATAAAAGGCTCCTTCCTTCTGGTTTATTTCTTTTACTTCTGGCAAAAACTTGAAACTACAAAACGATTTGTAAACGTAGAATTTCTCGACAAAGTTCATACGGTCTGGCCATATCTCTGAGTCTGTGGCGACTTAGCGTTCTTGCATTGTTTAATGTTTAGGTAAATATTTAGACATCACTTCATCTTTTTTATTCATTTGGAAGGATGTCTTCTGAGAGTCATGATGAGGTGATGGAGGTGAGTTGGTGGTGGTGTTGACTGGGTTGAGTGAGCCTAATGTTTTGGCCTCAAACGAGGTAACGAGTTTGATATTAGAGGGAAGAACATATGGAAGAGGTCGGATAGTCCTGTAGACACCTAACTTCATTAGGGGGCTTCTAATTGTCCCTCTAAGATTAAGATCACTGACTTTGAAAGACTTGAGGATGGATTATAGGATCCCATATTGTGTAGGGTTGATAGTTCTAAACCTTGTTAACTGAGGCCCGAATATGTGGAAGCGAGTGAAGTCATCTTTAAGGTTGGTTTTAGGCTGCCCATCGATCCCTTCTTTTGCTTCATGCTGAGGTCTTACAGCCTAGCTCCGACCTAATTGAACTTGAATTCCTGGAGTCAAATGGTGGGGTCGTAGATGCTGTAGTGTGAAGCCTCATATGGAGTAGAGATACCTTTCTCCATTTCCAAGCCCTTTACGTACCCAAGGTAACCGTCAGGGGTGACAAAACGAGGGTTGGAGTGACTGATTGACATCTAGGAAGAGATGCCTCGACCGATAGATGAGGCCACATGCCTTCCATTTAGCTGTCATTCCTTCACCTCTTCCTCTATATTTACCAATGCTCTATGCCTTTGTAAAGGTAATGCAACTTCACATTTAACAATATATAATCTCCTTCCCATTTTATTGTGTTGTACAAATTCCGGAGGTTCTCGCTTCCAAAATTACTTGCTTCCATTTATTATTTACTAATTTGATAGTCGGAGTGCTCGTGACTGCTACCACCACTATTGGGAAAAGGCAAGGGGTGACTAACAGTTCGTGTCAAGTGTGCAGGAAGGAGCATATGTGGAGTTGTTTCTTGTTGGCCACGTGTGGGTTCGCTTTTTGAGGTCAACACCTTCAAATATTGCACTTACCATACTAATCCAAATTAATTTTGAAGTTCTATTTTAGCCCTTAAAGAGAGTTCAAAACATTATTGAGTTCACTCTTCACATAATTTGGAGTGCTACTATTACGAGAAATGATTGATATATTTTAGGAGATGTGAGGCGGCAAAATTTCAGCACCAATATAGGATAATTTCGTCTTAAATAGAAAAACTCCAACTCTTATGTCGACTGAATTTTATTTTTGCATTTTCTTTGTTCATTTCTGTAAGTCATTACTCGGCCAGTTTTTCCACGCATTAAAAATTTCGACAAGCCCCATCTTCTTTTCCCGGGCTGATGATCTATCTCCTGCTCTTATTGGCCTTGGTGGATATCATTGCTTAATATCCTTGAATATTGGTGCTAACTAATGTATTAATATTAACAACAATATTTATACTTGTATGATGTTTGTGAGAATTGCACTTCCCAATTTATAGACTAATCTATTGGGAAAAGTTACGTGTGAATGAAGTGATTGTAACTTCATTTTCGAGAAAGAAAGGGACTAAATAGAATTTGGGTTAAATTTAAAATTTGAATAGTGGTCTTCTAATTTAAGAAGCTTAGTTTGGCAAATATTTTCGAAATGAGAAAAAACCTCAGATAGGGGAAGAGAGAGTGGAGGCAGCAAAACCCCGTAAAGCTCTAGATTTTTTCAATCGGTGATCATATTCAATCGCATCTCTTTGAGTGAAGTTCAACAAAATCATGATTAATTAAGGAAAGTACGGTAGAGAACAACACCTAAGAGCGCTATTAAAAGAATCTCATATGTCATATCTTTTGTTTTGAGTCAGCAACCTCAACAACTTATTTTCAAGACAAAAGAAAGGCAAATCTGGAAATCTTCGTTACTTTTTCTGTTTTGGCCTGATATTACAATCTTAAAAGTGAAACAGTGTTGTATCAAAGTGTAATTCATTTGCACTCGAAACAATATTCAGTGGCAAGAGCAAGAAGTGGTTTTTTCCTACGAACTGTAACGCCAGGATATTCAGTCATGTCCAAATCCTCTGCTTTCTCTCCATCGGGCAATTTCCAGTCAAACTTTTGGACAAGATTTGCCAGTGCAAATTCAATGGTTGCCATTGCGAAACTGATTCCAGGGCACCCTCTTCTGCCTGCACCAAAAGGAATCAGTTGGAAATCTATTCCTCTGAAGTCTATAGAGGAGTTCAAGAATCTCTCAGGCTGAAACTTTTCGGGTTCCTCCCATGATTCAGGGTCTCTACTGATTGCCCAACAATTGGTTAAGATCATTGTTCCGGCAGCTATATCATATCCCATAATTTGAACATCTTGGCTTGCTATTCGGGCCAAAAATGGGACCGGAGAATGATAGCGAAGAGTTTCCTTGATTACAGCTTTTAGAAAATGCATTTTCTCCAGGTAATTATCAGTTATGTTCTGTTTGCCATTGAGAATACTCCTCACCTCATTTTGCAGCTTTATCATGATTTTAGGATGTCTTAAGAGCTCTGTCATTGTCCATTCTAGAACAGTTGATGTGGTGTCAGTTCCACCAACAAAAACATCCTGGTATAATTAGACAAAAATATTCAATAAGATCAGGCTGGGCGAGTATGACTGTGAAAGAATGTTTACATATTTTAGAAAGATGAGAATGCTATCTTGAACGAACAGTGTTACAGCACCATTCTAGTGGCTAAACTTTATAGCTTTAATTAAATGAGTCACGTGACTTTACATTTAAATGAATACATCATTTAATGTCATGTAATTGTCATCTAGATTGATATTTAATATCAGTTGTCATGAATAGCATTACTCTATGATTTAATAGATTAAGCCCTCATCATTTTTTTAATAGAAATTATAATTAGAAAAGGAATCAGAAAACGAATAAAGGACACGTTGGTTTCAATCTTAGAGCTACATCCAAATTGGAGAAGAAGAATTCACCTCTCCTTCTCACATAAGACATCCTCCAAATAATATCAGAGCAACTTAATAATATATAGAACTCTATACTCAAAAACCCAAAATAGCCCTAAGAAATTCACCAAGAGTATTCCTTTAATCCTCTTCCTCAAGTTGTGGTTGAGGGATAAGTGTATAGTATGTTATGCGCCATATATTTGGACAAGGAAGAAATAAATAGATTGACAGATAGAGATGGAGAGAGATCTTTACCACGAGTATTCCCTTAATACTGTCCCTATGAATGGAGACACCGGTAGTTTTATCCTTGTAAATTGTGGTCAAAGTATCAAGAAAGTTCTCTGTACTTGCATTCTGAACTGCCTTTCCTGATAGGTCTTGCCCAGCATCCAAGCATCCCTGAATTACTTCCTCCAGGAACTCATCAAGTTCTTTAGCAACCTTGTCCACTCTAGCCTTAAACCCCGAAACCCTCTCAATCCATGAAAGCCATGGAATGAATTCTCCCACACTAAGATTTGCCAACAACTCTGAAAATTCCCTCAGTAGATTCAGAAATTTCTTTCCACTCTCCTCGTCACTGAATTTCCTCCCTAAAGCTGCTCTGCAAATCACATCATTTGCAAGGGAAGAGAACATTTCACTCAGATTCACTGGTGATGATGTTACAGATATATTCCCTGATACCTATTTTCGAGAACGAACGAGAATAAATATAAAAGGACATAGAAAACGAGCAAAGCACAAAATATTAGGCGATATACAGTCCAAATGACAAGTGAAAAGTACTAGGAGAATACTTTCGAGGACAACAGTAAACAAAAAAGCAATTAGTGTACGAGCAAAGCACACAGAAGATAAAGCTCTACATGAAAGAAAAGAGGACTAGGCACCTACTTTCATAAGAACAATAAACAGAACAGTAGTCAGAAATTGAGCAAATAACTAATTACAGTCGATACAGTTCAACAGACTGAAGTAAAGAAGTCTCCTTGACCTTTTTAATCAAAAGGTCTGTTTCTTCTTCCCTGATGGAACGAAAACTCTGGACCCTCTTATTACTTAAAAGCTGGAGAACACAAATGCTTTTTAACTGCCTCCAGTATTCACCATAAGGCGCGACAGAAACATCCTTCCCGTCATACATTAATCGCCTGGTAACACTTGAGTCAGGTTTATTGGCAAAGATTAGATCCTGAGTTTTCATTATCTCTTTCGCTGCATAGGCTGATGAGACAATGACTGTTGGCTTATTGCCAAAGTGAAGCAGCATCATAGGACCATATGTTTTTGCCAAGGATTGGAGTGATCTGTGAGTCAACGCACTCAATTGGTGGAGATTGCCCAAGACTGGCAGTTTTGGAGGTGATGGTGGAAGATTTTTTGTAGCAGTGGGCCTGTACAAAAATTTGAGGAGAAACCATACAAAGAACAAAGTGATAATACAGTATAGAAATGGAAGAAATTCATCAATTTCTTGATGAGAGCAAAACATATTTGAGCGAAGGATTTTCTGTCTCAATGAAAGTGACGGACTCACTTGTTAAGATTATAGGTTATAGAGATCAGTTAGGACAAGCAAACAAGTCTTATTCCAGATAAATATTAGACTGGCATGTGATTAAATAAACTCGATGTAGTTGCATTTTGAATAAAGAAACTAGATAACGTGACATTATTTTTGGAAGTATTAATTACATTTATACGAAAGTCAACACATGAAAGAGTGATTATTTCATAACCAGATCTGTTTTCAATTAACAAATGGATTTTGCTGTATTTTTCTATTGTGGGTTTCCAGAGATGTCTCCATTGCTAGTTTACTATATCGATTAAGTAATCAAAGTTGCTATCTACGTCAACACCAAATAGCATATTGACATACTTGTGGTACTATTAAAATATTACATAAATGAAAAGGTTTAATTTGAACAATGAACATGGATTTTGTTGAATGTAGTTGACATTCTTACTTTCAGATTTTTTTGTTTTAGTGGGCTAAATATTTTGTATCTTAAATCTTAAGTTTAAGTGTTTAGGGCCTATTTGGTATAGATTTTAATCCAATTAAAATTGAAAATATAGCCATTATCGGGTTACACTCGTCTAATAAAAGTCAACAATAACGGTTAATTTTTCAATTTTAATCCGATTTTAATCTCTACCGAACATGCCCTTAATTTAATAACTTCATCTTTGTAAAAGTTATCTTAGTTAGACATTTTTCATAGACGGTTTGTTAGATTAAGAAATGGTAAAAGCATCTTTGTAATCTATATAAACTCAACATGTATTGGAATGAAGACGTGCTTCAATCTTCTTTCTTAAAAAACAGAGCAAAACAGAGTATTTTTACTTGGCAGAAAAACAGAACATGACAGTAGCAATCCCGGTGAGCATTTAAGCATATACAGTAAGTCTAGTGAATATCCAGTAAGTTGAGTGTATATCTGGTGATTTGAACTAAACTGTTAGGAGTGTTAAAATCGGTTAGCATATTGTAAATCCGGTGTGTTGCACTCTTTGATTCATAAATTACATCATGGTATCAGAGCTGAATTGATCTTAGAAAGGGACTCTAAGAAGAAGAGAAGAAGAAACTCACAAAGAAACAATCAGCAAAAATCGACAGGAAGGAAAATGGCTTCACCTGATTTTTCAGCACCACTACCATCTACCTTTAATGGAGAAAACTACAACTTTTGGGCTGCTAAAATGAACGCTTATCTTAAAGCTTATGATCTATGGAAGACAATTGATACTGGAGTTGAACCAGAACCTTTAAGGGCTAATCCAACTGTGGCTCAAATAAAATAGCATAGTAAAGATGTACCAAAAAAATTCAAAGCTCTCTCTTGCATTTAGTCAGCCGTTACAGATACATTATTCACAAGCATCATAACTTGTGAGACTGCAAAAGAAGCCTGGCATGTTCTAAAAGAAGAATATCAAGGTAATGAAAAAACGAGATAAATGCAAGTTCTCAACTTAAGAAGAGAGTTTGAGACTTTGAAGATGAAAAAGACTGAAGTTGTCAAAAAAATTTCAGATAGGATGATGAAGATAGGAAATCAAATCAGACTTTTGGGAGATGATTTGCCAAATAAAAGAGTGTTGGAAAAGGTTTTAATTAGCCTACCTGAAAAATTTGAATCCAAGATATCTTTATTAGAGGATTCTAGAGACCTGTCANGTCAAAAAAATTTCAGATAGGATGATGAAGATAGGAAATCAAATCAGACTTTTGGGAGATGATTTGCCAAATAAAAGAGTGTTGGAAAAGGTTTTAATTAGCCTACCTGAAAAATTTGAATCCAAGATATCTTTATTAGAGGATTCTAGAGACCTGTCAACTATGACTTTAGCTGAATTGGTGAATGCTTTGCAGGCAACCGAATAAAGAAGGCTAATGAGACAAGATGAACAATTAGAAGGTGCTTTGTTTGCTAAGGAAAAATACAAAGCTCAAAAGAGCTTTGGAATGAAAAAAACCTCAGGTTCAGAAAAGAGGACCTGAAGGCAACATAAATGAAAACAAAGAGGACAAATTTACACATTGTCCTCATTTTACACATTGTCCTCATTGTAAAATAAAAGGCCATTTTCCAAAATTTTGTTGGTATAGTCCTGGAGTTCAATGTAGAGACTGCAAACAATTTGGTCATATTGAGATGGTGTGCAAAAATAAAAGAAGGAATCAACCTCATCAGTAAGAAAAAATAGCATAAAAATAAGAAGAAGGGCTAGAAGAGCATCTGTTCTGTGCTATTAAGGCTTGTAGTAAGGTTGAAACTTGGCTATTGGATAGTGGTTGCACTCATCACACGACTGCAGACTCCAGCATCTTTGTGGAAATGAACAAAGCCTATAAATCCAGAGTTAAAGTGGGAAATTGTGACTTTGTAGAAGTAAAAGACAGTGGAGTGATTGTTGTTCAGACTTCAACATGTATTAAGCACATTTCTAATGTTTTATATGTGCCCGAGATAGATCAAAATCTAATAAGTGTAGGACAATTGTTAGAGAAAAATCATTCTTTAATGTTTAAAGAAAAGGCCTGCAATATATTAGATGAAAATAAAAAGGAGTTGATGACAGTTCAAATGAGAAATAGGAGCTTTCCTATAAATTGGAAAAATGATACTACACAAGAATGTTTAGCTGAAGAAAATAAAACTTCTTTATGGTACAAACGGTTTGGTCATGCTAGTCGTACTTCACTTAAGCAAATGTATTATTTTAATCTTGTTGAAATCATGGCTAAAATCATTGATGAAAGATGTGTTTGTGATGTCTGTCAACTTGGAAAGCAAACAAGATTACCTTTTCCAAGGAATGAGCCAAAAATGGCTATTGATAAACTTAAGTTAGTACACTCAGATAAATGTAGTCCAATGAAAGTGACTATATTGAATGGCAGCAGATATTTCATCATCTTCATTGATGACTTTCTTGAAAGCAAAGTCTGAAGTTACATGTGTTTCAAATGTTCAAGAAAATGGTGAAAAATGAAAGTGGCTGCAGGATGAAGACCATCAGAACTGACAATGGCACTGAGTACAGCTGTAGACATTTGATGATTTCTGTAGAACTAAAGGTGTCAAGCATCAGTTAACTATTCCCTATTTTCCTCAACAGAATGGAGTCAGTGAGAGGAAAAATAGGACAGTTATGGAAATAGCTAGGTGCTTGTTGATTGAAAAAAAGGTACCAAAAGATTTTTGGGCTGAGACAGTTAACACTACTGTTTACCTTCTCAATCGTTTGCCATCAAGAGCTTTGGAGAAGAAAACCTCATATGAAGGTTGGTATGATGTCAAACCAGATATCTTACACTTAAAAGTGTTTGTTACACTCATATTCCTGATGCAAAAAGGGATAAACTCAGTGAAGAAGCTGAAGTTAGAATATTTGAAAACCTCATATAAAGCTTGGTATGATGTTAAACCAGATATCTCACACTTGAAAGTGTTTGGGAGTGTTTGTTACACTTATATTCCTGATGCAAAAATTATAAACTCAGTGAAAAAGTTAAACTTGGAATATTGTTTGGCTATTGCAACAATGCTAAATGATATAGAGTGTTCAATCCTCGAACCAGAAAAGTAACCTCCAGCAGAGACATCAAGGTAGATGAAAATGCTACTTGGAACTGGGATGCAAGTTTAGTAGTTAAAGAAAAAGCCAATGATATAATTCCTCAGATCAGAAATGGAGAGTGATGAGGAAGAATTGGAACCTGGTGTCAATGATATTGATTCAGAAACAAAAGAAGATAGGGTTAGAATAAAACCTCTAGCAGACATTTATAGAAGCTATAGTTGAACTTGTAAGCTTTGATGAAACTTCAAAATCTTTTGTCTGGATGAAAGCAATGGAGGAAAAGATCAATATGATTGTAAAAAATGAAACTTTGGAGGTAGTTGAAAGACCACTGGACAAGAAAGTCATTGGAGTAAAATGGGTGTATAGGACTAAATTAAATCTAGACGGTTTAGTTAACAAACTGAAAGCAAGGCTAGTTGTCAAAAGATATGCTCAACAATTTGGAGTAGATTACACAGATTTCTTTGCTCCAGTTGCACGGTATGAAACAATCAGATTGCTTATGGCCATTACAATTCAAAATGGCTGGAAAATCTATTAGTTAGATGTCAAATCAGCTTTCCTAAATGGCTATCTAAATGAGGAGATTTTCATAGAGCAACCTGAAGGTTTTCAATTAGAAGATAGTGATGATGAAGTCTATCTTTTGAAAAAAAGCCTTGTATGGATTGAAACAAGCTCCAAGAGCCTGATATAGTTGAATAGATGATCACCTTGGTTATCTTAGTTTTACAAAGAGTTTAAATGAGCAAACTCTATATGTAAAACAAGTGAAAACAGAAATGGTTAACATATCACTTTATGTTGATGATCTCTTGATCACTGACAGTAGTAAAAGATCAATTAGAGAAGTGATTGATAAATGAAAGAAAGTTTTTGAAATGACAGATCTAGGTGAGATGCATTACTTCCTTGGAATGGAGATTTGT
>CAIGRO010281419.1:13868-24669 GCA_903798355.1 Fraxinus baroniana | reverse complement strand
AGTTTGTTAGGGAATTTTGAGAAATTGTGACCCTTTTTTGTCTTCTTCTTTATCCCTGGACCAAGGAGAGATTCTACACTTCTAAGTAAAGGAGTATTAGTAAAAAGGGAACCTCTTCGGGCTAGTCGAAAGAGAAGCCACTCTAAAGAGCTCTAAGTGGGGATATGAGTTTTTTGGTTCGCTTTTTATTCGATTCTTCAAATCATTTCGGGTGCAATTGATTCTACTTTTCCGTCGGCTCCTATACCAATTTTGTTTCTTGTAAACTAGTATTAGCATTGTACATATTGTCGCCAATCCTGTGACACTTAAATGTAATGATTTATTTTGTTTTATTAAAGCTTATTTATGCTGATTAATTTGGGTGCTGCAAGCTCTAACTCGGCTTTCATTCATGTAAGGCTGTAAGCAGACTATATGCCGGGATAGTGGATGTCTTCTGCACAGCTTTTGAGAATTCTTTAAACTGTTTTCGAGCGATGTGAAGTAGAAACCAGGTAAAGCTGAATCTTCTGCATAAGCTTGAAAATTTACCCTCGACTCTTGTCTTCATTTTTTCTGGCGATAAATGGTTATTGCTATTTGCATCTGTCATTCTTGAAGTCAGTTCTAGATTAGTAAAAACCATCCATATTTGCTGTACGGATATACATTGAAGTGAGATAAATTTGTCTTCTGTTTATTTTTTCCACGCATTACTCTTAATATCCCTCAATTCATTTCTGACCAATTACATCTTTGTGAAATCGAACAATCCTAAATCCTTTTGTTGCCTAATGCCTGCATTGAGAAGTCAAAATCCACCTGCTGATAAGTGATAACAAACCTGTATTTGGCCATTCAACTCTTGTCTCTAAGCATGCTTTTAAACCATTTGAATGCAACAACGTCTTTGACACAGCTGAACCTAAAGCGACCATGAAGGAAAAAGCAATAGATGAACTTTGGAATGGTAAACTTCTGGAAAATTTTGCCAAGTACGATGGAAATGGAAGTGGAATTTCTCCAACAATGAGGTTCTCCAATAATGATCGTGAGGGTACTACAGATCCCTTCGCTTCTGATATGATGGATAAAAGTTCTGCTGTGTCTTCTACTTCTGGTTCAGATTTGTTTGAGACAGACACGAACGTGTATTCTGATAAAAATATAACAGAATGTGAATTGCCTGAGTTGGTAATAAGCTGTAAAGAGGTTAATTATCACATTGTCAAGGACATATGTATTGATGATGGGATTCCAAAAGAGGAGATGATGGCAGGAGGTGGATTAACAGGTTCGTGTTTGGAATATACCAAAGACGTTAATGAATGTGGGATGGAAGAAGGAGAAGATGGAAAATCACAAGTTCCGGTAGGGCCGAAATCTGCCTCAGAAATTTCTTTTGACAAGTTTACCCTTAGGGAATGTGATCCAAAAGACTCCATCCAGGCAGGTGTAATGCAGGGTGATGTAACTGGCAAGATCGAGAGTGATCTTTCAAAGAAAGGGTCTTTTGTAAATAACATGCTTCCTATGCAAGAATTTGGTACTCGGAGTTTCCTTAGATCGTTTCTCAACTCTTTAAATGGTGAGGAAAGGGGATCTGCACAACCACTTGATCAGGTTCGCGCCAAAATCTTCTTTGATTCCTATAATGTATCTTATCTTCATAAAAAATTAAAAATGATGGTTGAGACGTTGCTTTTAAAAATGCTTCCTAATCCATGAAGTTAATATTGGCTGTAATCGGTTGCTCTGCAGATTCCTTCTGGTGAAGCAAATAACAAGGTCCAATCTAGCAACTTATCTTACGACAGTAAAATGGAGTCCGAAAGCATTACTTTCAACTTCAACTCACCTAAACCTGCAGCAGCTTGCAGCGCGAATGAGATTATTGAAACTGTCAATGAGAAATCTGTCGAGTCCAAGAATGTGCATTATCAAAAGGATGTGAACTCCGATAATCTTTCAGACACTAGCCTGGTTCAGTGCACTAGCATTAAGGATGAAAGCACTGGAAATGTTTGTGAACAATGTTTGAAGGATGAGAACCATGATAATTCTGCAGCCACTTGCAGCAAGGGTGGAAAGGGCATCGAAAATCTTAAAAAATCCCCCGACCACAAGGATAGGAGATCTGAAGATCAGTCTCTTGGCCAAGTCCTATTTTCCGGCCACAAGGACAAAACTACCAGAAGTGCTCGTGATCAAGCCCTTGAGATGATAGATACTTCTAAGCATGTGGATGGGAATCTGAAAGCTCAATGCGATGATGGAGAGTCAAGCTTCTCTGCAGGAGATCATGTAACTTACTCGGGGCCAATACCTTTCTCCGGGAGCCTCTCTCTTCGATCTGATAGCAGTGCTGCTACCAGCACCCGATCTTTCGCCTTCCCAGTGTAAACTTTTTTCTCTGTATATTAGTTTGGTTTTTTCATGTTATAAGGATGTTTAATGATTTGCTAACGACATAGTTCTTTTGTCTCCAGATTACAACCCGAATGGAACACCAGTCCTGTAAGAATGGCAAAATCGGATAGACGACATTTTCGTAAACACAAGGGTTGGAAATCTGGCCTTCTTTGCTGTAGATTCTAAATGCTTCTATTTCATTTATAGGTTCTTAGTCTAGAATACATGACCACAATCTTTATTTAACCGAGGAATATTATTAAGTATACATGTCGATATTTTTCTTAGGTTTCGTTTGCCTTACGAGTAGCTTGTTGAAGTCACAGTTTGAGGTGTGATCTGAGTTCGTGAGAGGATCAGACATCGTCCGTGTCAAGTTTTTCTTTTGATTTTTATACCACGTTTATTCAGTGGTTATACTATTTTGAATTTTCTGATCGACGTGCACAGTTCATAATTTGTTGAATTGCGCTGGCAAATTGTTGTTCAACAGTTCAAACATGACTGTCTTAATCAGTTTGCAGCCACAGTGACTTCAACTGAAGCAAATATAAAGTTGAGTGATCTGATGAGACATTTTGAATTAGAATGAAAATACATTTGTTGGTTCGATCAAGCTAAACACGGATGGATGCTACAAAGGCAAAACAAAACTATCAGAAGATGTGATTAGTGGTACCAACTGATTTGTGTAATAATTAACCACGATTTAAGTAATGATAAAGAAGTAGAATTAGCTGTGAAACAAATGGTAGGCCCCAATATACCTCTGTACATATGCTAAAGGAACTTCCATTTATGTATATAGTTCATGTTTGACACACATTTTTTAAAAATCCACTCTTTCAAAACATATTTTCAACAACACTTTTTTTAATAAAATAATATTTTTAATCACATCAATAACTTATTCTTACTTTTTAACCACATTTTCATCATATCATTATTTAAAATACATTATTTCCTCAATAATATGCATCAAATACATCCATAATTTTGCACGGACGATGCTATAGGAACATGCTCAAATTCAAGATTAAATCCAAGGAGGACACGTGTCGGCGTCGGATTGGACAATTTGAAAATAAAAAAAATATAACACTCAATCATTTCCCTACAGATCATCCCGTCTCTTTGTTTCTTGTTTTTGGGTTTGGTGAGCAGCATTATTGAATTTTGCACCCTTCATATTTAGGGGCATGCATAGACAAATACAAGCCAAATGTGTTTCCATATCCCCCGAATTTATAATAAAAATTTGTCACTATGACCATTGAATAGTTGATATCAAATGGTATAATCTCTATTCAATATGTTAGGTCAAAAGGGAATTTGACGGATGCTTTGATGAAAGGACTTACTAGAGATCAAGTATACCATCTTTCGAGGGGAATGAGCCTAGAGCCTATCGAATAAAAATCACTATGGCGGAAACCCAACCTTGTAAATTGAAGATCCCAAGATCTTGATTCAATGTGACAACTAAGTCATAAACGATTCGGGGTAAAACACTTATTCCCATTACTAATGTGTAAAGGTGCTATGATAGGCATGCATAAAGATAAGTGAAAAACTTTAAATGATTCTTGTATCTTGAAGAAGAAAGGTGGGAGATGACCCATGTAAGTGTGAAGTGGGGCCGCTTCTACGAGAATTTGAGGTTTAATTCTCCGAAAGCACTTATGAAACCAAAGGTTGTTCAAGGCCAAAATGGACACAACCATGAGAATCAAAATGGTTAGATGAGTTATGGTGTTGGTACAGTTGCCTAAATTTACACGAACGTCTGGATGGTTCAAGACATCACGTTCACCAACTAGCTTAGTAAATTCGATTGTATTCAACTAAGAAAGGTTCAAAGCCACAAACCACTTATCCTGATGCTATAACTTCTCGTACGATCTTCGTTGTTAGAGCTTGCATTCATTTGCATTTGGTGTGCATATCGCATAATTTTTATTCATGTGGGGGATTATTGGAAATTGGTTTTGAAAGATTGAAATTTGGTTAAGTGATAAAACCAAAATTTGAAAAAGTGGATTTCGTGTCAATTTCGGTCAAATATTCAGACTTGATCTGATGGTCAAATTAAAAAAGTAAATAGACCAACTTGTTCTACTCGTTGAGTAGATTTTCATGGTATATTTGGAATATCAAAACCAATTTCGAATGAATGAGAAATTGCAATCCAAAGTTGCAAAAAAAAAATAGAGGAAACTGTCTGAAAAATTGACTAAGGTTGTTGCTAGCTTATGGTTGGGCTATCGCTTGAGCGACAAGCTAGCGAAAAAGTCAATGTTTTTATCGCACGAGTGAGGTGATAGCGACAGTGAATGGTGCAACCTTTGGCAAGAGTTGCTGAGCTTAGAAAGCCACATTTTATTCACAACCCCTCATCCTCTATATATAGGACCATAGGGACGTCCTAATCTTTACACAAATGATATGCAATCATATAGCATTCATTTTCTCTCATTTCTCAACCAAATTCTTGCATTCTTGTTGTATAAATTCTTGTTTTCTTCACTTTGCATTCCAGAGTTTGTAAACCAAGTTCTGGTTCGTCGTTTCTTGTGTGTTGTAGTGTTACTCACACGAGAAGATAGTCATTGTATCTTGGGAGTTGATTGCCATAAATCGTAGCGGGCAAATTCAACTTAAGGACAAAGTGTTCAACACTTACCTCGATTTTGATATTGTCGCTGCTATACTGCACATTTTGAGGATTTAATTGGAGTCCATTTCCTACTGTTACTCTGCCGAAATTTCTATAGAATTTTAAAGGTATTTCCCGGTGTTTTTTGTCACTCCATACACGACATTGTCCAACAACATTTACATTGTCCCATGTTTGCTCTAGTGAAATCTCGACTATATGCATGCAGTGGTGGAGCCATAAATTTTTCATTAGGGGGTCTGGTTTCGTCACAACACATTTGTCGGATTGAAAACCCGTTAATGGCAAGTTCAAAATAACGAGTCAAAAATGGTTGTTAAAAATAGATTTAGAAATCCTATTTTATCTTTTAATTCGTATTTTGACCTCACCAATTTCGATTTATTTTCTAGCTATGTTTTTCACTAGTCGAGATAGATTGCTGATAGTCTGATACAAACTTTTAATGCATCTTTCAGACTGAAAAGCCATTAAACAGGGAGTTTAAAACAATGAATGCTTGAAATTAATTTAATAATCCAACTATTTATCATACAATTACCAATGCAGCGTATACTTTTTTCAGCTTTGTTTCAGGTTAGGTTCTTCCTATAATATGACAAACTTCACAACGCACATCGTTAAACGACGAGTTTAGAATAACAAGCCAAAAAGACTATAAGAATCGAATTTAATATTTCGATTTCATTTCTACTTTTAGAGTCAATTTAACTAAAATTTTATTTGACGATAATTTCATTTGTCTCGCTCATATAAATAACTATAAATATATGACAAAATTTTGAAACGTTACGAGTCTCTAAATAATTTTGTNATAAGAATCGAATTTAATATTTCGATTTCATTTCTACTTTTAGAGTCAATTTAACTAAAATTTTATTTGACGATAATTTCATTTGTCTCGCTCATATAAATAACTATAAATATATGACAAAATTTTGAAACGTTACGAGTCTCTAAATAATTTTGTTATAAAAAATAAATGAATAAATAAAATAGAAAACCTTGCCCCTCTTTCACCGAGAGTACAAGGAATCAACTGGAGTACGGTACGAGGAACAGTATATCTTAACCACTGTTTGACGTTCATTAAAATGAGTTTTTTTGTGAAAAGTAAATTTTAGAATAGTAATTTTGCTGGAGTGTAGTTACAAATTGAGAAAAAAATTAAATTTACGTGTAAAATATTTTATTATATGTAAAATATATAATTGAAAATGAGTTTGAAAAAGAAAAAATAAATAAAGGTTTTCATTTCATGGATGTGCAACAGGGGCTTAATATCCAAACAAGTGCATTTAAAACATGCCAAAAATGTTCAATCTTAATCCAAAATAAAATAATTAATTTCACAGACTTGAGACAAATTCCAAACTTCCTAACCCACAAAAGAGAAATGACAGAAACAACCAATCAAGGATGCTGAAAGCAAGCCACATACATCACTGTACATAAATTACAATATAAAATCTCTTCATTCACTTTGAAACTCAATCCTTTATCAAGTAAACCCCTTCCAATGCCTTTCAAAGTATTCCCAAGATTGTGCTATTGAAAAAGGTCAGTCACTGTCCACCGCCAACTTCTGTTGCAAAAAAGAATCCTTCACTTCAACAAAACAAAACAATTACGCATCATTCTGAGGACAATAGAACGTTTATACTCTGCTCCTCGTAGAGTTTAAGAGTCATTAATCAACAAAGAAGCTTGTGCTTTATGGCTGTATCCAGGAGTAGTCGAATGCAGTTCTATAAAATCAAGAAGCTGCATTCCTCTTTTCTTCAAGTATCGCACCCTCTCTAAGTGCAATTTGCGCCTCATTCTCCTTCCCTAAAGCAAAAAGAGCAGCAGCTTGCAAGTAAGACGCTATATGCCAAACAGGAGAAATGACTTGTGCTTGTACTGCATCATTGAGGGCCTCCTGCGCATTATCGCTCATGAGGTATGACAAACTACGGCGAGCAAAAACAGTTGGGGAGACCATTGTACCAACGTCAATAAACTGCAGCAACATAGTTGTAGGAGAATGTTAATTATTAGACTGCTGAAAATTATCAAGTGTACAAGAGTTGATAGCAAAATAGCCTAAGAAATCAAAAAAGTCAATGAGATCAACAATGATTTTCATTATTTTATCGGGTTCACTCTTCAAAAGTGAGTACGGATTAATCTGCGTGCAGGTAGTTTTTTTTCCTTGCCTGCGTGTAACAATCAATCGCAGCCCCAGATTCTTTATGCCGGAAGGCTACATCACCCTTCTTCTTGGAGTTCAAAGTTTCCTGCATTTGATTTGTCCACATCTGGAATGAAAGCTGCGAATAGTAAAACACAATGTTGAGGAAGACCATATAGCACATCTTGTTGACACACACCAGTATTACCCGTAAAATATTAAGTGCATCTTAGCAACTGTCATCTACAAATGACCATGTGATGGGGGTATATTGCGAGTCTCTGTGTATGTGCGCGCACGCGCGCGTGTGAGAGAGGTTGTTTTGGAAGTGGAAAAATGGCTTTTTTAAGCAGAAATAAACCTCTGTTGCAGCTCCCTCATCATCTTTGTACCCAAGTTTTTCTAAAATCTCATGCATGGCAGTCAAATCCATCCTTAAGCATGCTTCACCAAGTGCAGATAGTGACATAACCTCGCTACCATGAGGAATGCCCATCAATACATGGGAAGGAACCTGCAAGATGAAATGTGGCCAATACAACTTAATATACTACACCAGTCTACATAGAATTAACAAAAATGAAATTGACCCACGTTCAATCATAGAGAATGTAGTTTGCAAACAATTGGCAGCGATTACATAAGTCAAACAAGCTTTCAGTACTGAAACTAACATTAGGATATTCCGAAGTTTCAGATATGCAAACAATTGACAGTTATTGTTCTTGAACTGGGGGATTCAAAGTCAAAAAATTACCTCACAAGAATTGTTCTCCCATCTATTCTATAACAAAAGATCCTAAATACTGTTTGAATTATATAATCTTGCTTATGCTAATCTGAATAGATATGGCTGTAAGTGAATCACCCCTTATCACCAACAGCCTAAAAGAAAAATTTATTGACATTGCTTTGAGAGAAACTAATCCGTAGTTATCTCCATAACAAATGTGACGCAACTGGGAATACGATGAAACAAAAACTAGACGAGGCATGTTGCTTTTTGGTGTGATAGCCACTTACAACACAGTCCTAGCAAGTAGAATCCAATGAAACAGACGAACATTTTTCAAGTTTAGAATGTAAACTCTGCAGACAAGAATTAAAAAAATGTACAAAAGCAAATGACTAAATGTTAAATAACAATTCAAATCTGAGAGCCTATTTGATGCAGTTTTTTGAGAATATATTTTGCCAAAAGTGATTTTGGAGAATGTGTGGTTAAAAAGTAGGGAAATTTTATGGGTCCACGTGCCAAAAATATTTTATTGGAAGAATGTGTGGTTGAAGATCAAACAGGGGCATAAAAGCTACATATTCAGATAAAAAACCAACCTCAGTTTCCTTCTGAAGAGGAATTAAAGCAGCAACTAATGATTTTGGATTTGGTCTCTCACGGGGTTCATATTGCAAGCACCTTGACGCTAGACGTACTAACTCAGTTCCATCATCATTCGAAAATTGACCTTCCAAGCAAGAATCAGTTAGCATCTGAAGGTTCCGATCCTTTATCAAATCAAGGGCCTGAAACAAATTCAATAGAATATTAGATGCCAGCTGAATGTTATTACATAATTAACATTCAAATACACCGCAAAGCTGCTAAGAAATTAAAGGAAAGAAATGCTAAAACTCAAACACGGAAAAAGGAGCTAAAGGAAACTAGTAAATCAAATTCATGAGAAACCATCATTTTCAATCCAAGAGATTTGTCATGATTCAATGCAAAGACAGAAAATCAGACTTTGAAAAGAGAATATATACTGTGGTATAGTACATATTCAAGGTGCCTACATTTCGAAGATGGGATCTTCACATAGAAGATACTTTATTTAACCCTTTCATAATCTTTAGTTCAAATTATTTAATTCAGGCTTCCCCATCTATCTCTGAATCACTGAATGCAACTTGACATGCCTTCATATCTTATTACAAGAAAAAAGGGAGAAAGGACGCTCGGTGTATGACAAATCAATGAAGAGCAAAGTTATCTCCCTCAAGTTCTAATCAACTTACTTCATTCAAAAAGTAATTAATAACACACTTGGAATCTACAATTGGCATCTTAACACAACTCTTGTCATTTGTAGAAAGGGTACATGAGTTGCATTTAAACAAACCAATATCTAATTCAATTGTTTTATGTATAAACTATAGTTTCTTCTGCCACATAGGAGGAAAATAGTAGGAACTCTAGATAGGAAGGGAAGCAGATAGAGGACGCTATTGCCATGTTTAGTAGCACGGATTAGCCTATACTTGATGATACTGAATAAGAAAAATACGTTGAAATTTTGTTTAAAGAACCGTACGATTTTATAGTGTTTGCTAAATGTGCATCAGGTGCACAAGGATGCACTACTAGATTCAAACTCTGTCAAGTACATCAATATGTGGCATCGACCGGCCAGGGTACAAATTTTTTCTTGACATTATATGATTAGGAAACTGCAATATGTGGGGAACAACGAGTTCAAGCAGAAGGTTACTTGTAAAAAGCGTAACAGATAATTGGCAGCTACCCTGCTTAAACTGATGGCAGCACCTTAAAGCTAAATTCAATTGATAATTAAATGAAGTATGAAAAATAAAGTTCTCAAGAATTACTGTCAGTGCATTGCAACTAATATCTTTTGGGATCTATATCTAAAATAGGTTTTTCGAGTCAGTTATCAGACAGATTACAATGTAATTAGCCAGCACATTGTCTACATCAAAATCATCTTGCATTGTCAAACTTAGCACCAACAGACTTACATGGCTTGGGGGAATGTGTTTTCCACTGAGAAGGTCAAGCAAAAGAGTGCCAAAGCTGTACGTTACGCTTTCTGGACTAACTCTTCCTACAAAATTAAATTAAACACAACATTGAACAATCTCAGAACATAAGTGTTAAATGTGGGTTTTACATAGAATATAGAAAAGAAACATATTAAGAAATAGACATCAAGCCAACGCCTAACAGGCTGCTAATACATAAAATGCAGTGAATCGAAAAATTCAAAGCAATAATAAGCTGAAAATACATTAAAGGTCCGAAGTGCCTCATAGTCAAATTGTCTATCTCTACTATGTTTTGAAATTAAACACAAATCAGTTGACAGACCCAGAACATGTGTCAAATGTGGTTTACACAGAATATAGAAAAGAGTTCTAAACATATTAAGATGAAATTGATATCAAGCCAATGCCTAATAGGGTAATACATAGAATGCATGAATTGAAAAATTTATAACAATCATAATCTGAAAATTCATTAAAGCTCTGAATTGCCTCATAGTCAAATCGCCTATCTCTACCACACATGGAATTAAGAAAACGTGTAACTCAGCAGGTAGTTTCCTTTAAAGCATCTAATTCCGACTCCAAGAGAGTTTACTCAACCCATTCCCCAGTTTCCCGCACTGCTCAAGTAAGTGTGAGACTCCATATGAGGACCTTCTCTTGTGCCCACTCTCTGTTCACACGGTTCTCATATAGACGTTCATAGGTTACACAAGATCCCAGAACCGAACCAAGGCCCCCCCCCCCCCCCCCCCCCCCCCCCCCCCCCCCCC
>CAIGRO010281419.1:0-13742 GCA_903798355.1 Fraxinus baroniana | reverse complement strand
CCCCCCCCCCCCCCCCCCCCCCCCCCCCCCACGCCCAAAAAAAAAAGTTAATCTAAATGGAACCCAAAAAGAACATACACAAAAAAGTATTTGAAATACATTATGAAACACCAAGGGAAACTTGGATCATGCTCCAAAAGAACACAAGACAATACTCTAAGCTTCTCCGAAAAATTCAAGAAAACTGAGGATCTCAGAAGGCTTCAACTGCTTTACAACTCTGCTTGAAAACTTTCAGATTTCATCCAAATCCCAGAGAAGATCAATTATTTTAATTTTCATCCGCCTTTACCAATATAAGAACGTCATACTACCATTAAGTAATAACTCCTGTGTAAACATAATGATCGAAAGAGTTCCTCAGAAATTTAATTATTGTAAAACGAGGGTGTAATTATTGGCACATCAACACTTGGAACTTTCAATTACACCATTATCCAACTCACACTTTTCATTACTTCCAAACCAACCCTCCATTAGCTATTTATATAAAATCAATACCAGTACAACAAAAGATGCAAACTTAGCTCAAAACAAGAGGTATAACACATTGACGCCATGTAATTACCATCCCTCTTAGTTTGTGAAGCCTCCCCCTGCACCAACTATGTACTGAGAAAAGCGACTTGCCTTAATGCCAGGACTCAAATTGATCCTTCAACTATATAACATATTGACTCTTTCTGTGGGTGAAAGGTGCAGAATTTTGACTTCCACTACGTGATGGATCAGCATACAGCAAAATAGTATACAATAAAGCTCAAGTCCAAACTTACTTATAGGTCAAAATCAAATGCATGTTATTCTTGGATATTTTTTTTCTAGGAGTACTATAATATGGTACTCGAGAAACAGTGGAAGTGGGTTTGTTTGGGATATTAAGTTGCAGTAACTAAGCTTCTTCCGGGCTAAAAAGATTATTATCATTTTATTTTCAGCTATTGCACTTATAGCTATCAACAACAGTCCCATGATTTGCAGACAAATCCCAAACAGAGAGGAAGCTAATAAGGGTGTGTTTGAGTCATATTATTTTGGAAGAATGTATTTTGGAATAGTAGATTGATGGAGAATGTGTGGTTGAAAAAGAAGGAAAAGTTATTGATGTGATGGAAAATATTATTTTATTGATGAATGTGTGGTTGAAAATAAGTAAAAGAATGAAAATGAAATTTTAATGTGTACCAAACAGGAGCTAAACCGAGAATAAATATTAGTGTTAAAATAATATATGGAGATATTCTGATACATGATCTCCAATGATTTGTGGTAGTCTCCAAACATGAACCATGGCTTCTACATTAAATTGCATTGAGTTCATACTTTCATTAGGTGAGCATTGAGCAAGAATTCCTGATGTATTATGACTGGCTTTAACACATGATAAGTGAGAGTGAAGAACTCATCATAAAATATTTCGAAAGCTGAGTACGGCATGTACAAAGCTGCCAGAATTTATTCTTTGACTCCAAGTAATAAGTGATTATCATCTTCTAAAGATGATGACAGGAAAATTTTCATAATAGGACTCATTGATCTCAAAACACGACATTCCAAGAAATAAATAGAAATGACTGCCATTTAAAACTAATTTGGCTTAGGGGACTTATTTCTAGATTGAGAGATAGTACCAGTCCTTAGGTACTCCGGTGGAGTAAATGCCAAGTTAGTGCTGTAGCTTTTGCCATCTCTACTGTTCTTCATCAAACCAAAGCATGACAATCTGGGATTAGCATCCTGTGACAAAAAGGGAAGAAGAACAAAAGTGTAAATTTTGCACATATTTTGTCAATAAACACTTTGAACAATGCAGACTCAAGAAGAGAAGAAAAAATTAGGATCAAAATAATTTTATACTTACATCATCAAAGACTATTCTGTAAGCATTAAGATCATGATAAAGTGCACGTCCTTTACTCGTACAATATTCCAGGGCTTGTGCAATATATAAAGCCACCCTTAACCGCATTGCCCACTTCATAGGTTGTGTTTCCCCTGAACAACATGCAAATGAAACATAATAATAGCAAATAGATGAATGGTCGAAATACAATTAGGTTACAATGAAATAGCATACATCACGTGAGAAAACATAATCCCAAGTGCTAACTGTCAAAGAAATTAAAGAAATCCAAAAGTTTAAGATTAAAACTCTTTTACTGTGGGAAACAAAACCCCAAATATGCACTCAATATTTACACCAGCATCTATGCCTACACAGATTTTCTTCATTTTGATCGCTCTATTGGGTTAACAGGGAGAGAGGAGTTTTTGGAAATTAGGCGTTTATGTGAGCAGTGTCAATTATCACTGTTCACCTAAATTGGCTTAAATATTAGCAGATGCAACAACTTGGCATGCTAGCACATGTCCATATAGTTAAAAAATTGAATAGAAATATGAAAGGCACAAAGGTTTTTTCCATTTTGAAATTAGAATGTTAAAGAGCAAATGATGTAGGAGAGCATTAGACGCAGATCGTCTCTCTTGTCTTATTATATGTTACCGTCCCAGATTAGTGAGACACGCTTTCAATTTTAGACATGACTTACCTTAATGGTTTAGACTGGCGATTAACTTAAGAGCCTTTGGCAAAAAGACTACAAGTTCGATCCCTCTTTATAAATTATTATACAGATTAAGAAAGGCTGTTACATTACATCTGTAGACAGCATAGGCTAGCCATACCAGCATCAAACAGATAATAGCATTTTTCAACCTCCTTGACACTTCCCGCCATGTAGTTGATGATAAGAGAATTCACTTATATTTCAAACAAAATATAGAAAAGAGCCTATGCGACAACAACAGAGGACAAATAAGTTAAAAAATAGAAATGAAGCAACCTTCATAATTACTTTACATATAAAAGAACGCCTATGCAATATTAGAAATAAATTGGAATGACCATAAATAGATTGCATGCAATGTACTCACAGTGAAATAGATGTTTTGCAAGTGTCTCGTTGGGCATGAATTCAGCAATAAGCAACCTCTCGTCTCCTTCACAGCAGCAGCCAATCAAATTGGTCAATCTGTCGCTCCGAAGCTGGCCAACAGCTCTTGCTTCATCCTAAAGTTTCAGCAGGGAAAAAAATCAATTTTATTATGAGCAATTGAGTAAATAGGTAATTTAAAAAGCTACTACAGCGCCGTAAGACCATATAATATTAAGCTGTAAGTAAGTCGTCACTATCCTGAACATCTGATATGGAGAAGATAAAATCACAAACACTGAGCTAATAGATAAAGCTGACCGTCATCCACAAAATAATAACTTCTGAAATTGAGGTGGACTGAAACTAGAGATAAAGGGTGAACAAGAGACTCCATTGATTATAAACAAAGACCTTCCTGTAAATGGCATCCAATGCAAGAATACAACATTCAAAGAACCACTTACCAAAAACTGCCGGGAATCGGGCCAAGCCGACCTGTTAAATCGTTTGACAGCAACCCGCCTCTGATTCTCCAGCTTTCCTTTATAAACGACATTAGGGGCTTTCTCCCCATGCTCCGAAACAATGTTCTCTACCGCAAAGCCAGATGTAGCTACCCTCAGTTGTTCAATGGAATATTCACGAAATGTAGGCAAATCGCTAACTTCACCTTTTTCCTCATTTTCTGCCAAATAAATGTAGATACTATTAAAAGAGACCTTTTGATCGCACGAAAGGAGATAGGGAACTGTACCCATAAAAGGGGAAGCGGGAAAAGTTTTGACACACCAGCTTTTTGCGTCTCGTGAACTGGTCCATTTTGCTCCGACATAAAACAACACGAGGTGAGTTTTGAACACCCGCAGCCCATAGCTTTTGGCGCCTCATGAACTGGTCCATTTTGCTCCGACATAAAACAACACGAGGTGAGTTTTGAACACCTGCAGCCCATAGCTTTTGGCGCCTCATGAACTGGTCCATTTTGCTCCGACATAAAACAACACGAGGTGAGTTTTGAACACCCGCAGCCCATCCTAAGACCACCAATCAGAAGCAAACACAATTGAGCATTCAAAATCCCAAAATGCAACAAATTGACAAATTCTTTAGCTCACAACTTACGTCAAATGTTCAATAAAATTTTGTACAAGATTAAAATCCTTTAATAGCTCAAGTGATGACTCGCTCCAGCATATGTGTGCTACATATGAATATACGCAATGCTTATACCCATTAACGTGTGTGCTTATCCAGTGCGTAATTGTAATGGGCACAAGCTTTAATAAAGCAAAAGTTCCAATTATTTCGTCATATGACTCATATCTGTCAACCGCTTGTCATAAAACATTCCACAAATCGGCATCTTTTTATTAATTCGTGAACACAACACAAACTTTCCGCACCAAACATGAATTACTCCCAGTTAATACCCTAAGAAGCTAGACTGGAAACTGGTAAACTAGTTTTGACAAACATTTAATTGTAAGAAAAAGGTTCAAGCAACATAAACATTCTCGTGTGCTATTTGCAGTCTGAGTGATGTACAAAAATAAAGCTCAAATTTTCAATTCAATCTCAATTCAGTAGTCAGCTTAAAATGGTAGTAAAATTTAAATTACGAGAAAATTACTTTAGATTCAAATCTGGGTCAATTCTTTAACACAAAAATATCACTTTCTGAATCCCATTCATTCCAACTTTCTGCAACGCCTCCCAGAAAAGGTACCTTTTTGCCTGAGTCAAAACAGTAAAATTCACCTGACAAGGATAGCATATTCAGTCAATCAAAGTCATCAATCAAAATCCACAATCCAGCATTCAACACCAACATCATTTATACAAAATTTAACACCAACCCATTACTCAAAAAATAAAATAAGAATCAATTAAACTCATTTTACAACATATAAGGTAAAAAAGAAACAAAACCCATATGCCTGAAATGAAAAATAAAAAAGAACACATATAAATGCTAAAGAAACAATCAATGAACCTTAAAAGATCTTCATGATTACCGATTTGGTCAAAGCACAAGTGAAATACTTCGATGATACGTTTGTTTGGGTAATAATTTGTATGGAAAGTTATCTGTACAGGTTGTAGCTGAATAGGGTCTAAAAAGATCGATCAGAAAGAAAGAGCAAAATGATTCAGGCGTATATATGTATAGACGGATGTGTATAAATATGGATATATAGATACAGATGTAATTTACTCTGTGTGTCTGTGTGTGTCTGCGCGTAGATCTCTTCAGTTGGTGCTTGGTGGTGCAACCTCAGGAGCATACTTTTCCTTTTTTTATGTCTTTCCACCGACCTATTAATATCCGTTTTTTTTGTTTTTCTTCTTTTATTTTCATATTTTGTTTAAGAGCATACAAATAAGTTAAAATTTACTTTTAAATTGTTATTTTATCGAAAAGAATTAATTTTGTTACCAACAAAAAAATGAATTTTGAAAAGGATGAAAACAATTTTTTATTTTCTATATTCTGTTTTGCATACGATACTTCGTACTCTTTAAACTAGTTTAAATGTATTTTTTTAAAAAAATTAATTTTACTTTTAAGTTGCTTATTTTGTCGAACCTAAATTTTAAAATTACCATTTTTACTAACAAAGATTATATTTTTGAAAAGAAAGTTTGAACTTATTTACGAGAAAATCACATGCTCTTGGTGCAATTAATTAATTACACAATTTGGAATAAATATTTTTCATGTCTTTTTCCTGTGAATTGAGATTTTCAATTGCGACTTTTTAATAAATCTTTCTCCACCTTTTGAGTTTGTTATAGAGCGGAGGAAAAAATTAGCCACTATATGATTCTCATTTTCAGAATAAACTTTTATAAAAGTGATATTTTTGGAAAATGCATAGTTAAAAGGTAGAAAAATATTTTGAATTTATGAATAGAGTTATTTTGAATTTTGAATTTTTGGAAAATGCATAGTTAAAAGTTCTCTTTTTGTGGAAAGAATGATTCTTGTTTGTCTTTAATTTGGAAGGCTTGCGGTTTTTGATCTCTTGTACAGTTCTTCGTGTGAGAATTTTACTTCTCTTGATATTTTGTACTACTTTTAGGCACGTAAAGTCAAAATTCAGGTATCAAACAATTCTCTTTTATTTTTTTGTGTTTCATACGTGTTTAGTTTTTTGCAACGTTCTTTAAGTGTTATTATTATCCTTTTTGCAACCTTTTTTTGAATGTTGTCTTTAGCTTATTTGTAATATGTTTTGAGTGTCGTCTTTACTTTTGTGCTCACTTTTTTACAACGTTTATTGTCTATTGTATTTACTTATATCCTTATCTTTTGTAACGTTTTTTTGGACGATCTTATAGTTTATTTTACATTTTTAAATAATTCTGTATTTTTTATTTTTATAATAAAGATGTTTTATGGGAATGCATGAAATCAAGAATAATTCAATTACGAATTTTTGAATCCATACAAAATAAACATAGAACAAATCAATAAAAAAGTGATAATTTTTGGATTCATACAAAAGAACATAAAATTGCTGATATTTCTATACAGTTTTGGTAACCCTCCATGATGGTTCAATAATTACTCAGACTTCGTGGACCGGGACATTTGGCTTACTGCCAAGTGAGGAGCATATAACATGTAGGAGCAACTTCATGAACATTGCAAAATGAGAGAATAGCAACATTTATTTAAATATTATTGCAAAATCTCAAATTTGTTTACCAACGACAACATACACTTTCTAAATGTTGCGACAGCCCCCTTTTAATAACAATCAATTAATGAATGCTGCATTTTACATATTGTAAAAAGTCATTTTCCTTATAGTGATATCATATCACGACTCTAGCTAATTGTTTACACTAGTTTATCCCAAAATATTGAAATACTTTATTATGACTATTTACGTGCCGTGATATTTTGTTGTCAACAGAGGATATAGAAATGAGCATATCTAAGAATAGACATGCATGAATAATATTGGTATTTTTATTTTTTTGATAAACAAAGCACAATTCATTAAAACAACTTTAGGAGAGTTACATCAATGCATCATGCTCAATCATGCTCAATAATGTGTGAAACAAATTCCGGAGGATCATTCCACCACACTACCAAGTCATTGAGATGCCATGAATTCCTAGTTAGACAATGTGCAACTGAGTTAAATATAAGACTTTCATGCCTTACATTAATATTCGAGAATCTATTCATTAACTGCCGAATCTCATGTATCAAGTTTTCCCAAATGGACAAAGATTCATCTTGTTCTTTCATCACTTCTTGGACCACCAACAGCGAATCACTTACTACTTATAAATTCTGGATGTACAAAGTTAAGCAAATCTATGAACATCTCATCATCGCTAGAAGCTCTACCTCCATTGGATCCATACTGCCCTTCTCTAGTTTACTAGCTGAAAAAATCATCTTTCTTATTGCATCCCGGAGAACCATCCTTGTCCCATATCTGCATTGATCCTCAAACAAAGCCCCCCATCAACATTAAGCTTTAAGGCCCCTTCCGGAGGAGGGGTCCACCCTTCTCTGTGATGGGTCCCTTGTTCTCTCTGCTTATTTGCACATTTAAATTCACCAGAAATTGTAAGGGCATAATCAATAGCCATCTGTGGAGTAAATTATGTTCAAAATGAACTGGTTCCTGCTGTACCACATTCCCCACAAGCATAAGAATAGTTCCTCTAGTTCACCAAGAATGTTCTTATTTATTACTAGATTTACTATATGTGCGATGTCCCGCTTCTTAGAATTATTTTTTAAGAAGCTTAGCTTTGCTAATAGCACTGGTTCAATAATAGTATAATAATGCATGATTTATATCTTTTTCCTCTCTATTCAGAATTTGCATCTGGCAACTTCTACCACTTTCCTGGCCAGTAAATTTCTGAGTGTTGGCAGCCTATTGTGGCAAACTCTCCATGCAAACACACGTATCTTATGGCGGATTTGCATTTTCCAAATTTTCTTCCACATTTTCCTTTAGTCATCAGCATAGGACACCTCACCGAGCTGCCTTGCACCATTGTTCTTCACAAACAATCTATAGCCACTCCGAACTGTATAGACACCATTCTTCTCTGGTTCCCAAATCATAGCATTCGGTCTGTTCTGTCATCCTACTAATTGTATTTGGAAAATGTCATAGGCATCTCTAGGGTGAAACATTATGGAAACCTTCTCAATATCCCATTGTCGAGTGTGCTCATAATTAGTCGTGATATTGTCCAATCTCTTTGATCTACATTAATTCCATCTGGGCAGCTTGGTAGTCAATGCTTCGGCAACCAGTAATCAGCCCAAATGTTTATCTCCTTTTCATTACCAACTCGCCATCTACAACCTTTAAATAGTAGTTGTCTTGCCTACCAAATACCTCTCCATGCATATGATGGATTTGCTCCTAGTTTAGTATCTTTAAGGTGTCCATGAGGAAAGTATTTAGCTTTGTATATCTTTTGTAGCAGTGATCCTTTCTCTGGAAAGATTCTTCAGCCTTGTTTTGCTAGGAGAGCCATACTAAAATCGTGAAGATCCTTAAACGCCATTCATCCTCTTCCTTTAGTGTTACATAACTTTTTCCACCCTATCCATCGTCTTTTGTTTTCTTCCTCTCTTTGTCCCCATCAAAATTTTGCAATCATACTCTCTAGCTTTTTGTACAAAGATATTGGAAGCTTGAAACAACTCATTGTGTAATTGGGAATAGATAGTGCAACAGCTTTAACAAGAATTTCTCTTCCACCCTGTGACAAAAGTTTTTAATTCCATCCTTGCAATTTCTACCATACCTTTGTCTTTAAATCTGAAAATGCTTTCCTCTTATTCCCACCCACCATTGATGGGAGTCCCAAGTAATGATCATAATTTTGGTGGTGTTGGATACCCCAAAAATCCAGAATTTCTCTTTGGGTGGTTATTGACACGGATTTGCTGAATACCATGGCTGTCTTATCTCTGTTCACTTTTTGACCTGATGCTTGTTCATACTTTTCAAGTAACTAGAATATATGTGTACTTGTCTGGACAGAAGCTTTGCAAAATAGGACACTATCATCTACAAACATGAGATTATTGACCTTTGGAGCTCCTCGGCATACTCTAATACCTTCCACCTTTCCTTGATCAGCCGCTCTCTGTAACAAAGAAACCAATCATTCACTGCATAACAAAAATAGGTAAGGGGATATGGGGTCCCCTTGCCTAATTTCCCTAGATGAGTATATTGGTCCCTTTGGTTCTCCATTAATCAAGATAGAGAAATACACTGATCTCACACAAAGCATGATCAGATTTATCCATTTTTCTCCAAATCCCATTTTCTCCATCACTAATTGAAGGTAATGCCATTCAACATGATCATAGGCTTTACTCATGTCAAGTTTAAGTGACATAAAGCTTGTCTTCCCTTGTCTCTTAGTTTTCAGAGAGTGGATTAGCTCATATGCCACAAGTATGTTGTCTGAAATTAATCTCCTTGAGACGAAAGCCCGCTGTGATTTGGAGATTAAAACGGGTAGTATGCTTTTTAACTAATTCGCTAGCACTTTGGAAATCAACTTATAGATTGCATTGCATAGGCTAATCAATATGTAGTCAGATACTAAGTTCGCTTGTTTTCTTTTGGGAATAAGAGTAACAAAAGTGTGGTTTATCAATCTAGGGAAGGTACCATTATTTAGAGCACTCAACACAGCACAAGTAACTTCCTCTCCGACAATAGACCAATATTTTTGAAAGAAAATGGGGGCCATACCGTCTGGTCCTGGAGCTTTGGTAGGGTGCATTTCATTTAAAGCTCGTTTAACCTCTTCAGCTGTGAACACAGATTCCAGTTCTTCTTTCATTTCGGTTGTCACTCTCCCCCTCAAGTTGTCTAGGAATTGCACGTTGCCTCTCGCAATATCAGATGTGAATAGATTCTGAAAATAAGCTAAAATTTCAGCATCCCTTTCTGCATTAGCTTTCCAATTACCGTTTGAGTCCCGTACACTTTTTATAAAATTCTTAGATCTCCTCTGTGACGCCTTATGGTGAAAGAAGGAGGTGTTCAGTCAGCCATAGGACCCGTGATCTCTACCTTCACATGATTTCTCCACATTCAAGCCACTTATTTACCTCCATCCTAGCTCGTTTCAGTGCCTCCTGAGACTATCTAGTCGGATTTTTCTCAATTAGATATTTCAGTTTATGCTTTGCGTGCTTCAATTGTTTATATACATTCCCAAAATGTTGTTGTTTCCAAGCAGATAAGAGTTCACCGCAACACTGAATTTTTTCGCTAATTCCACTCATTCCATCAGTAGCCTTGTCAATTCTCCACGCCTTTTCCACCACTTCTTTACA
Organism: Fraxinus baroniana; assembly: GCA_903798355.1. NCBI lineage: Eukaryota > Viridiplantae > Streptophyta > Magnoliopsida > Lamiales > Oleaceae > Fraxinus > Fraxinus baroniana. Next base: position 3,449 of record CAIGRO010281419.1, on the reverse strand, counting down.
ACCCTTTTTGGTTGTCCACATAGCTTCAAACCGAAAGATCTTAGCTCATTTCCTTTGCAGAAAGTCAACAAGGAAAAACAGGGAGATTGGTATATGGTCAGAATAAGCAGCGAATCCATGATTTACATAGGCCATTGGATACATGGATTTTCACTTAAAATTTGAGAGTCCTCGACCCAATCTTTCTCTGATTGTTTCTCTTGTTTCCCTGTTGTTACTCCAAGTAAACTTAGGTCCACGAAAGCCCAAATCAGCAAGGTTACAATCATCAATAAGATCTCTAAAATCTTGCATTTGTCTGTCCGATCTGTCTCTTCTTCCACTCTTTTCAGCTTGATTCAAAATCTCATTAAAATCGTCAAGTAACAGCCATCCAATATCATTGGGGACCATGAGGGATCATATCAAATTCCAAGTCTCCATCCTTCGATTAACTTCCGATTGGCCATATATTCTTGTTAAAAACCATAGTTCGTTTGTTTGTAGCTCCACTGAAGCATGAATATGGTTCTTTGAAAAAAAAATTAATACTGACTGTAACATCCTTCTTCCAATACAATGCAATTTCCCCATTGCTGCCCTCACTACTTACAAAAAAACAATTATTAAAACTTAAACGAAATTTCAACTGGTACATCTTGTGATCATGTAATCTTGTTTCTTGCAAAAACAAGATTATGGGATCTTGTTCCCTGACTAAATCAGAGAGGACCCGAACTCCCCGTGGGTTCCCAAGCCCATGGGAGTTCCATCTCAGGACATTCATTGATCCCGACGGGGCTATTGGACAGCCTATGTCGATACAAATTCATTAGAATGGACATAAAAAGACTCAATTGGTGGAATCTGATTCGCGCCCCTTTCCATGCCATGTTGCACCTTTGTTTTCTTCTTCACACTTTCACCCTCAAAAGCACCAATAGTTCTCTTTTTTGTTCAAGCCACTGAACACAGGTTTGGGGAGTTAATACTTACACGAGCTCGTTTCTTCCAAGTGGACTTAGCTTTGCATTTATTTAGTTCCTATGGTTCCCCCAAGATTGCCTCTTCGTTTGGGCTTGAGTTTTTATTTGTTCCAAGCCCATTTGGTCGATTGGTGGCCCAATCCCCCTTTCACACTGCATATTACCTTTGGTAGAATTCTGATCCTCAGAATCCGCATGCAATCCCCCATTTAACTCATTCAATTGCTCCTTTTCAATCAATTCCAAATTTTTGGTAATTAACTCCTTATTTTTCGCTAGTGTATCTAGCCCCCTCCCACCATCTCCGCTTCTGACAATTGTAGGCCCAGTCACCTGATTAGCATCGTCCGGCACCGAAATCCCATCGTGGCCACCACCGTCCTCCACTCGTTTCTTTTCTGTCGCATCAAATTTTATTACAAGTTTTTATGAGCCGGAGGTAGGAAAATCTTTATACTTGCGATTCCCCACCTCTGCTCGTAACCAACTGCCATATTGTTTTGTCCCCGTGTTTAGCTCCAGCGCTTTTGGACATCCATCTTTTTCATGAATAATTCTTCCACGTTTTATACAAAACTAGGGAAGATTTTCATATTGGATTGGCACCCACGTCTTAAATCCTTCCAACATTACCATCCGTCCCCTCGCCAGAGGTTTCCGCAGATTCATGGTAATTTTAACCCGCAGAGAAGTTCCCCATCCCATCTCGTCTTCATCAACTTCTATATCCTCCACATTGCCCATTGAGCTCCCTAATTTGATGCTAGTCTCCTTCGACATGCCCGCAAACGGTAAGTTGTGGAATTGCACCCACAACGTCGCCACATCAAAATGCATTCCGCTCAATGATGTGTAGCCATCAAAAGTATTCATCACAAATATCAAGCCATCAAACAACCATGGTCTTCCCTTTTCCACCCGTAGCTTGTCCGCATGATTTACAAAAGCAATCACAAAAATATTTCGACCCATCTCAGTAAACTCTGCTGGTTTGCTAATTCTCCAGATTTTCCCCATAGTTGATTGAATCACAGATTTATTTATCTGCCTATCAGTCCAAATCTCACCTATTAGACTTTGATCACCCTTCTCCATCACTGTCGCGACTCCTTCCCCATCTATGTCAACTATCTCCTCCTCCTCTGCATTCAATAATATTGGTATTTTGGTGTAGGAGATTGTAATGGATTACAAAAAAATAAATGTTCCAAGTAATCATGCTTGCAAGATATGCCAATTTAATTTGGATTGCTTTATTTTTTGTCAGAAATGAGGACTTCATTTATATTTATAGTCGAAGCTTCTTATACTGAATGGTAAAGATTGATTTAAATTTACGACTAATATAGACTACATTTCATATTTCACCGAAATATTTAAGAAACTTCAAATCGAGTATCCCAATATTATGACTTTACAAAATTCTTTACCATTTTTATAACATTCTACTTAAAATAGTCTTAACTCTTGATTTTTCTACAAATTTCTATATATTATTTAGTTTATCAGGCCTTGACTTTTCTATTTTATCACATTGTTTGGTATTCATTTGGGATTCACATCTCGCACTTGCCCACCCAAACATGCATGTCGATAATACATTTGGAAAAATCTCAAGTGTTACAATACCCCTTTTTGGATAAATTTGAATATTCAATATCTATGTTGTTACATAGCATAAAAACTAATATATTATTTACATAGTTGAATGTTTAACATTGAGATATAGATACATTTGAACAGTTGAATATTTTTGAGTTTTGGTTCATTTGAAACTTGTTATAACAACCTCAAATCATTTATTACTTGAAAAAATGAAATAAAGTTGAAGGGTTCAATGATCTAAATTCAAGTATCTACAACTCAAGCTTAATGATATTTGGATATTTCGCCCACAATGAAGAATTGGAGTTTCAACTCAAAATGTCAAGTGAACAGATAGTCTCTTAATAAAAAATAAAATTCGCTCTTATTTCTAATTAGTGCAAAACTTTGAATGTCTTCCACTTTTCTACATTATATGTATGTGTTCGTGAAATTACATGCAAATAATAAATTTACAATAAAACTTAAAAGAAGACTTGTAAAAAATTAGATTGAAGGACGGATATCACTCTCTTTATGGAGAATTAAGCCATTTCCCTTGTTGGAATTGCAACAACTACCACTTGACTTGTCCTTTCCATAATACAATAACCAAAGTAAAATGACACATATTTCAAATTTTCTTGCACTACAACACGAATTCAAAATTCTACCAAAAGAAAACACCCTTCTATTGCCCAATGATTCTAAGTTTGTAGAGGGAATATGTATATATATATATATATATAGATACACATACTAGGTACAAGCAACGTGCAATGCACGTTTGCTTAGTTTATATTTGCACGTTTGTTTAGTTTATATTTAATAGTTTTGTTTAAAAATTAATCTGTTATTAACAAAGATGTGATCTTTTTGTTAATTAAATAATTAATGATG